>SNQJ01S0061466.1:13403-55234 GCA_010110895.2 Picea sitchensis | reverse complement strand
AGGTCAATTAGTTAGTTGTTTACTGTTTTAATTAAGTAGTTTAATTTAGATATAATCTTAATTAGATTTATATTAGATCGTTTAATTTCAGTAATGTTTGTTTCTTTTTCATAAAATATAAAAATTCAAAAAGAGATTCTTGGTTGTCTCAGGGCAGCGAACACATGAGTTTTGCAGGTTTTAACTAAATCTGTAGATTGTCCATAGTGTACATTTGTGAATAAGGAATATCATAGCTGATAATTAGGTAGTTGATTTGAGTTATTATAATCATAATTAGTATCTTGTATATATAATAGTTAGTAGTTTATAGTTAGATTAGTTTAGTTAGTTTAGTTTGCTTTATTAGTTTCTAGTTTCCTCTATTTTACTTAGTTTCTTGTATTTAGTTATAGTTTAGTTTGTTTTATTTACTTTAGTAAGATTTCTTAGCTCAGATCATTTCTCTCTGGTTTCCATAGAAGACCTTAGAGCGGCCAACGGAGCCGTTAAAATCGTCAGGGTGGTCCATTCCAAACGACTTGGGTTATTTAGACAACCCCAGACCGGTTCCACTCTCCCAGTTGATGGACGGTCATTTTCGCCCGTCAACAAGTCCATGAATACTCTGAAAACTTGAAGGCTCAAATAACCCTCTTCAACTTGAATGGAAAGGATTTCATTTGGTGGGAAGACCTTAGGAATGTGAAAGGAGTCCATGAGAAGGACTTTTCATGGAAACAGTTTGAGAAATACTTCAGGAAGAAGTATCTTTCAGAGAAATACATAGATGGGAAGACTAAGGATTTCTATGAACTCAGACTGGGAAAACTCACCATAGATGAATATGTCAATAAATTCATTGAGCTACTGAGGTATGTACCTTACATAAAGGATGAAAAGGTAAAAGTGCAGTGATTTATTAGTGGGTTACGTTAGACCTACTAGGACAGGATTGAGTTTGACGAACCAAAGACCTTAGAAGAGACCATCTGTAAGGTAAGGTATTGTTATGAATAGTTTGATAATAATACAGGACCTCACGAGGACAAGAGGAAGAAGAGTAGTTTGGGATTCCTTAAGAAGTGGTTTAAATCCTCAAGATTTAAGAGCTATGGGAAGGGTTCTAGGATGAACCTTCCTACTAGAATTCTGTATCAGAAAAAAATCCTCTCTCAAAGTGGAAATAAAAATTTTGAGGCAGTCCCAGTAAAGATTGATAGCTCAAATAAAGAACCCTTAAAATGTTTGGGTTGTGGAGAAGAACATCAGTTGAGGGATTGTCCACATAGACAACAAAAAAGTAAGAGAGTCTACAATATCCAAGAATATACCACCATTAATGATATGGCTAGGAGCATGCCACGAATTTATGCATCCCTGGACAATAATCAAGCTGACCACCAAGCTTCAGTGGTGGAGATGGAAGGTATGATCGCCAACCATATAGTTTCTATTTTAATTGACCCTAGTTCTAATTTGAGTTATGTGGCTCCTCAGACTGTTAATAAGTGTAAAATGCAACCAGTTAGACATGTTAAGATGTGGTTGGTACAAGTAGCCACTGGGATCAAAAGAAATGTAGGAGATGCCATACCAACTTGCCAATTCATCATGGATGGATTTCCTACCTGAGCGACCCTTAACATACTTCCCCTAGGATATTATGACTTGTTGATTGGTATGGACTAGTTGGTTGTTTATAAAAATAAGTTGGACTACTACCATAAAACTTTAGAATGTGTAAATGAAGAAGGGATAAAGATAACCCTCCAAGGGATTTAGAAGCCTGTCTCACTGAGACAAATATCAACCCTTCAAATGAAAAAGTATTGCAGAAAGGGGTGTCCTTTATATGCAATATAGGTGTTGGAATTTATTGAGGATGACAAACCAAACCTAAAGAACCACCCAATATTAAGAGAATATAAATATATGTTTCCAGAAGAGGTACCAGGTCTACCTCCGAGAAGAGACATTGACTTCTCGATAGAACTTGCACCAGGAATAGTGCCAGCATATAGAATGCCCTATAGGATGAGTACGCCATAACTGGTTGATCTCAAGCTACAACTAAAGGAGATGATGGAAAAAGGCTACATCCTAACTAGTGTATCTCCATGGGGAGCACCCGTATTGTGTGTGAAAAATAAATATGGCACACTTCAACTATGCATAGATTATAGACAACTCAATAAGACAATCATAAAGAACAAGTACCCCTTACCAAGAATCGATGACTTGTTCGACCAATTGGGAGATGCTTCAATTTTATCGAAGATTGACTTAAGGTCTGGATACCATCAAGTCCAAATTAAGGATAAGGTATGGTCACTATGAATTTGTGGTGGTGCCATTTGGGTTAACCAATGCCCCCGCCACTTTTATGTGCTTAATGAATAATGTACTCAACAAATTTATGGACAAATTTGTATTGGTTTTCATTGATGATATCCTAATATACTCCAAGAACAGAGAGGAGCAAGAAGAACATCTTAGACTCATACTTCAAGTACTAAGAGAGCATCAACTCTACGCCAAGTTTAGCAAATGCGAATTTTTCCATAAGCAAGTCCATTACTTAGGCCATGTCATTTCTAAAGAAGGGGTGGTAGTAGACCCTGACAAGATCAAATCGATTATGGAATGGCCTACCCCAAAGGATGTATCTGATATCATATCCTTCATGGTCTTGGAAGGATATTATAGAAGGTTCATATAAGGGTTTTCCAAGATTGGTTGTCCAATCACTGCCCTTCAGAAAAAGGGGGTTAAATTCACTTGGACATCAAAATGTGAAGAAAGATTTTAGGAACTGAAATACCTCATGACCCATGCACCCTTGCTGAAGATTGTAGACCCTGACATTGATTTCCTCATTTGTACAGATCCCTGCAAGGAAGGACTCAGAGGAGTTCTTATGCAAGAGGGGTGTGTAATTTGCTACGCGTCCAGGAAATTGAATGATCATGAAATCAATTATGTGACCCATGACCTAGAGTTGGCTTCCATAGTGCATGCTTTAAAAATTTGGAGGAATTACCTCCTGGGTAGGAGGTTTTTTCTTATGACAGACCATTGTGGATTGAGTCACTTATTTGATCAACCAAAACTCAATGCCAGGAAAGCTAGGTGGATGACTCTCCTTAGTGAGTTTGATTTCGAAATCAAACACATCAAAGGCAAGGAGAATAGGGTGGTCGATTTCCTTAGAAAAAGTATAAAGATGATTCACCTGGAAGTGGTAAGCACCTATGAAACAGATGTTTGGGAAAGAATCAGGAATGCAAAAGAAACATATGCATTCTTCAAGACCGTAACCTCATACCTAAGGCAAGAGCCTATAGGGATAAAGTATGAAGACTACCAGATGCTCGATGAAGTCCTGCTGACCTACAGAAACAGATTGTATATTCCAAACTGTGATGACTTGAAGAGGTTCATAATGGATGAACTACACAAGAGACCATATACTGGTCACCCAAGATATCAAAAAATGATCACGACCACTAGGAAACAATTCTATTAGCCTCGATTGAAGAAACACATAGTTGAATATCTAGCCAAGTGCCTAGAATGTTAGCAAGTTGAGGCAGAACATCATCACCCAGAAAGGTTGTTACAACCCCTACCCATCCCAGAATGGAAATGGGAAACCATCTCCATGGATGTCATCACCGTATTACCAAAATCGACCAATCAAAATGATGCCATCATGGTCGTGGTGGACAAACTGAGTAAGTCTGCTCACTTCATTCCTGTCAAGTCAACTTGCGAGGCAATAAATATTACCAACATCTTCATGAAGGAGATATTCAGACTACATGGCATGCCTAGGGAAATTGTATCTGACAGAGACACCAAATTTACTTCAAGATTTTGGAAATCCTTAATGGATGGTTTTGAGATTAAATTGTTGTTCAACACAGCCTATCACCCTCAAATTGATGGAAAGAAAGAAAGAGTAAACCAAATACTAGAAGACATGCTAAGGATGCATGTAATCCATCATCCTAAGAAATGGGAAGGCTACCTACCATTGGTAGAGTTTTCCTACAACAACGATTATCAAGAATCCTTGAAGATGAGCCCTTTTGAATCCCTCTATGGTAGACAGTGTAAGATTCAAATCAGCTGGAGTAATCCAGTGGATAGAATTACAATCATACTCGACATGTTGAAAGAAATGGAACAACAAGTGATTCAGATAAATAAAAATTCGAAGATTGCTCAGGATAGACAGAAAAGTTACACTGACAGAAAGAGAACTCCCAGAGAGTTCAAGACAGGAGACCATGTCTAACTCGGAGCTAGACCCAAGAAACGTTCCCTGAGAATGGGAGCTTGTGCCAAGCTGGCACATCGGTATTGCGGACCCTTTGAAGTCTTATATAGAGTGGGACCTATAGCATATAGGCTATCACTTCCTCCCACAGTAAAGGCACATAATGTTTTCCAGGTTTCATTATTGAAGAAATATGTACATGATTCTAATCATATAATTGACTGGTATGTGATCCAGGTGGAGCCGGAGGGAGAATTCCTACCAGAACCTCAATGCATACTAGACAAGAAGGAAACCTCCCTCAGGAACCGAACCATTGCATAGGTCAAGGTGCAGTGGAAACACTTTGGCCCAGATGAGGCTATGCGGGAAATGGAGGATGCCATGAGACATGCATATCCAATTTTGTTTACTCCTCGATGTTCTATCAAAGGTGGCAATGTTTGATTTGATGGACCTTTGTATAAAAGGTCGATGCATGTAATTTTTTTTATTTTAATAGAAAATAGATACATGTTGCATGAATGCCGGAAAGGGGATGTGCTAAGAGAAACCATGAATGATATGAAATGGTGGTGGAGGGGACTAGGAATGGTTGCATTAACCTTCACCGAACCAGTACTTTGCTTGATTTAATTGCTTAGGATTAGAACAACCCTCTAATCGAGGAATGAATTACAGTTACGCTGGTAGGTGGGAAGACCTCCTCAAGAGTTAATGATGGGATGGGGCTGACCGCCCATCTGTAAGACTTCCAGACCTGACCACGGACTGGGAATTTGATCCACATGCAATATTGCTAAGGAGGGAAAGAAAGGAAGCGTGGTGGGCAGAAGAATACCTGCGAAGAGTGAAGAGATGACAGTCGAAGCTCTTGGGTCTGAGGAAGGACTGAAAGAAAGTGAGTTCTGATCACAGAAAATAGAGACTGATTCAAGAGAAGGAGAGTAAGCTTCATCCCTATCTATTTATGTACAGGGAGAAGGAGAGTAACCTTTGTCCCTAACTTTCGTTGAGTTATAAGAGAGAGATTGAATCTCAAAGAATCGTGGTCTAAGATTGGGGGTGTCCAGTGGTAAATCCATTAGGAGTGACTGATCCTATGGTTGGGTCAAAACGAGCACCCCTTCCAGCAGTTGCATCACGCCTTATGGTTCTGATAAGTGTTTTCATGCCTTTTTCTTTGAATTGGAATTAATGAATGCATGTGTATATTTATGTGTCTATAAATGGTTTATGTATTGAAATGGTTAAGTTATGAGTATGTGTTTGTTCCCTTGAGAAATCAAGCTTCTGCTTGATTTTCCATATGTGTCAATTTAATTCCTCGAAGGAATTTCCCCAGGGAATTCCAACACAGTTCCAGATTTGGAGAAAACCTCTTGGCTCTGCTACCATTTCGGTAACCTCACAAGTTTAATTTTCCCCATTTTGGAGCTTAAAGTTTTGCAAGTTAGGGAGGCGTCCCCTTTAGACCAGTAGTCTAAGAGACTTTGAATTCACACCTAAGTCCTTAACCAAAAACCCAACTAAGAGTAGGGTTAATATCCCAAGATTCATCTAAAGGTCCATGTGACCTGGGTCTAGGAACCCTGCACTAAAGGAGTTATCTCATGAAGGTTTCATAACCTCGGGAGCTCAAAGATCGGAGATGTCAAATTTCACGGTAGTCAAGTTACCTGAACTATAGGAGTAACAAGAACCGTAGATGACTTAAGAATATGACATCGGAGATGGATGCGTGCCGTTTAACGGGAGGAGAATCCATCCCGTTCGTGAGATCGAATCAAATACCCACAGGAATTAATGAATCAAACACCAGCCACTCGATTAAATTGATGGTTGGGAATCATTGTAAAGAACGAAAATGAAAATAGCAGACATGCTAGTTCACAGCCCGCAATCAACCAACATCATTGATATCATTGGGAATGGAAGATCAAAGACCACGATTAGATTAGGGTCAGATGAGCACTTCCCAGATTGTGGAGGTTAGACCCCACAATCACTATGAACTGTCGATCTGTGATCGGAGATCGATGGTGGGGAATCATTGCAGAGCGCGAAGGTGAAATTAGTAGACACGCTAGTTAGTGGCCCGCAATTCACTAACACCGTTGATCTCGTTGGGTTGGAAGATCAACGACTCTGGTAAAACCGAGTTTGGTGAGTACTTTTCAGATTGCACAGGTTGAGCTCTCTGATAAGGAGTGTGCTCATTGGGGGCCCACAATCACTGTGAACTGTCGATCGATGATGACATCAGTATTGGTCGGACCATGACCATCAGACCTAGAAACATTGCTAGGTGGATAGTCGTGAGTTCCTTTGGAAATCTGCGGAGTAACAGAGCCCTTCTGTACCGTCGATATGAGAGAATGGACACATGTCGAAATATTGTTGACTTCAGGTGAAATCACTCTGGGAGAAAAGGGGATATGATGAACAAGAA
Source organism: Picea sitchensis (assembly GCA_010110895.2). NCBI lineage: Eukaryota > Viridiplantae > Streptophyta > Pinopsida > Pinales > Pinaceae > Picea > Picea sitchensis. The sequence goes on along the minus strand of SNQJ01S0061466.1, from coordinate 48,518 downwards.
CTCTCGAAGGCTAGAGAGCCGAAGTTCATCTGAGCCATCCATCAACTGAGGACATGTGTCAGTAGATCTTCCATTTCGGGAGATAGCTACTTCGGAGGTGAAAGGAGATGGAGTATTTGAAACTCTCGAAGCCCGAATAGCCGAAGTGATTTGTTTTCGTTGATTTGTAGGAGACACGGATCGATAAATCATTGAATCCGGAAGAAAAAGATCTGTGAGAAAAAGGCTGCAAAAAAGTCTGAAGCTCCCGAATGTCGAAGTCCCGAAATGAAACTAAGCCATTGATTTACAATGGATGCATGGCGCTTGATTTGGTACTCCAGAGATTTTTCGAGGTGCTTCAGATTCCGCTGAAGCCCGGAGACCCAAAGTCATTGAGGGTCATTTATCTTGAGGGTGAGTAGGGACCGTTGATCCCTTTTCTCCAGTTCAAAACTTCACCACTTCGGAGTTCGGAGGAATTGGCGTGTGATGAATAAAAAAATCCCAAAGCCCAAACTTCTGAAGCACTAGAATAGGTGCCTATGGCCTTGGAGTTTGGTCATAACGCGTGGTCATATGTGATGGTTTCTTAAGAGATAGGGGCTAGGCCCCGATCTCAAAATTAGAGACCATGGATAGAGGGTTTGATTATTGAAGGAGAATGAAATTTTACACCCCACCATGGGTGTGTTACAAACTCCCTTCAAAATATTGGAGGTATCATAATCAGTTATAAGGGCCCTCGTGGGCTTAACAACATAGTCAGTTAGATCCCCCCGGAGAGGTAAACCTCTATAAAGGTTGTCTTTTGTTAGACCCTTATCTGACTTAGGGTACATTCAAAATAACCCATGTAAGTAACTTATGTGGCTACCTATGTCAAGCAACTAAGACACCACGATATAACCAATGTGTAGGAGAATAGTCATAAGTCAGGTCCACCATATGGGAGGGTAAAAAAGATCGAAATATCGAAAGCACCACCTCTCACAAAGGTAAAGGTACTAGAAACACCCCCATATGTGAATAGATTGCTAGAAATATATCCAACGCCAAGAATGTATTGGAGGGATATCTCCTCAACCAAGTTCACGTGACCTCATTCTTAACTATGGTGTGAGCGAAGCCTCCTGACATCACCAATTATACAATGGATTTCACCACTCCCTTAGTCAAACACATATGTTGAGTTTAATAGTCTTGGATAAGTTTACTCACAAAATCATATTCCAAATCTCTAAATCTTAAGCTAGTTTGTGCACCTTGAAAAATAAAATCGTTTCTAATCAAATTTAAATTTATCAGCGTTACTTTTAGTGGTTTTGTTTACTCAAAAGGTGTGGTTGTGAAACTGATTATGTTATGACACAGAAAGTAAAAGAAATGAATATGAATATTGTTAGCTCGCTGTAAATTATGTCCCACTAATAGACAAACGATAGAGGTAATTGTTTCAACCAACTTTAGAGATGGGCACTAGCCTGCTCAGCTCGGAGAGGGATCTCTCATGTCACCTGATATTTCTTTGTAAACAAATGGCTAGGTTTAGTTTGTTTTGGGGTTTTTTTATAAAGTTGTTGGCAAGGAAGGGAAGGGACACTTAGGGATATCGAGTCAAAATTATGAAAGTGAATGAAAACAATGACTGGATGGTAGAACTCTCCAGAGGATAAAGGCTAAATCAGGCAGTGAATCTGAGTTATAACTTGTATTTAAGCAGAGAGTAAGAAAAAGGAGAAAATGAGTAATTTCATCAGAGAATTACTTAAATGAATTCTAAATTAGTTAGGAAGAAGATTACACAGTTTAAATTGCTTAAGCCAAGAGCATCACGAGATGAATTCTGAGCTTTTAACTATCCAATTTAAAAAGAAGAAAATGCAAATAGAATTAAAGAACACAGGAAATACATACAATGAGAGGAGACAAAACTCATATCACCACAATTATAATCTTTTCATAGAGACTTCAAAAGCTTCTACATATGTATTTAATTTAGCTCCAAAAATTTAAAATTGAGTTCAAAAAACAACTAAGAGGTGCCCTTGCACTTCTCCCAGCCCTAATACATACGTATCTCTTAACATTTATACAAACAGTGAGTCCTTTCGTTTCCAAACCGGTTACAAATAAAGAAACGTTTCATTTGGAAATCATTTACATGACAAATAGGCTTCAAAATGCCACCTGTAAATATCAAACCATAATAGTTGTGTAAAATATGAGAACTATTTTTGTAGATAAGATGATTATAAATGAACACCTCTCTCGGTTTCTCTAAATTCATCTGCAACTGGCCAGAACATGTGTTGCGAAACATTTCTCGAATAGGAAATCATGAAAACTGAAAAATAGGGTTCAAAGATTTTTTTGAATCTCCCAATCCATGACACCTATGTAAAAGCTAAGGGATTTTTTCAGCCAGTGTAAATGCATCTGGTGGCACCACATGGGCTCGAGCTGAAACCATGGTATTATTTTCGGCCCGCTTTCAAGAATTAACCTTCGCACTAGTTCTCTTCCTGGCCGTTGATCTGTGGCGCTTGCGATCTATGGCCCGTTGGGTCTTTTCAACACCATATTTCCACTAGATTTAGATTTCTCCCGCTATATTTGGCTCTCTCCTCTAGTTTATCACACCTCCACATTAATTTAGTGTCTCGCTAAGTCTTGGAAAATGGATTTCACACAGAAATTGTTATAGTGATAACATGGGCTCCAACTGGGGATGTTATCCTCCCTGCGAGGTAGCAAAGAATGGTTGACCGAGTGCATATCCATTGAGATTCTCCCTAAAACATGTGTGTACCCTGCTCTGACCTTCCACCATTATCCACCGGAAACCCAAATATGTACATTGTTCTCACCGCAACCCACATTTCACCAATATACTTTCCAACTCTGAGATCAACCTCCTCATTCTACAGCTGTATGGTCAAAGACACTTGGTTGCTTGCATCTCTCAGGTGTTGGATCTACAAATGAATTATTTACAACTAAATAAACCCAAAAATATTCACAATATTGATGTCAACTTACTCTTGAAACACAATTCCCTATATCATTATATGCACTGTGTGCATTAATATATGCATCATTAATAGCGCATTGAGTTTCTTCGACGACAATACCAAAGACGATTTTTTTATCCATTAGTAAAATGTCATTGTTAATTAATCCTTGGATACTTGGTAGAGTTCCTGCAACCAATTACCTAGATGCTTGACATGGATATGCACTCATCTTGCATTATCTTTTGAACAGATTCTGCGTTCATGGTGATTAGAAATTTTAGCTCCAACTCAATGTCTTAGTTTTGCACATGGTCGTTGGATATTTATCAACACGCAATAAGACCATCATAATGTATATAACATACATCACTAAATCATGAAAAACATCAGTAGTATAGATCCAGCTAAATAATATCACACATGAGCACTAATCCAGTTGTAATAAAAGGGAACTCTATATAGCAATTGTTCATGGTGAGTAGCACCTCAACATTTAGAAACATGGGTGACTAAAACACTTTATTTTCCTTGTCTCACCACACGACCTTTGCAAGAAATCGTGCATATACATTTAAAGATGCAAGATTTGACAAGTATAATATTTATCCCAACTTTCGTGTTAACTCCGGGTGCTCTTTGATATTGCAACGAATTTTAACAATGATTTAAAACAATGCCCATAAAACATCAATGAAAGAAATTATATTAATTAACTCATGCGCATAATGAAAAATTGGATTTAATAACTGAGCAATCTATCTTTGAAGAAGAACTTCAAAAGGAATCTCAGGTACAAACAATGCATTTCTCGGGCTAATGACATTTTGAATTTCCATTTTAATATCATCGTCAGTTAAATCCTCACATGGATCCATCACATCATGTCTTGTTATCTAAACTACACTGCTTACCTTCCTTCCCAAGAATCTCTGCAACGGTTCCCCCACAAAATGACAGTGGACAAAACGAAAATGAAATATTCTTACTCAATTGGATCGCTGCCAGTACACAGTACCTTATTCAGATGAGAAGTGTATGTCCTGCATTAAAGATACTCCGTTGTAGTAAGAGTCGAAGTCGTGAATAATTACTCTTCATGAGTTTTCAAAATATATGAGCAGGTGGGGAGGGCCATTGTAAAAAATATGAATGGACTGGATGGGCCATGGATGTCTCCACTTTCCCTTTTCTTTCTTAAAATATCACATTTGTCGAGTGCACATAAAACAAATTTCAATATCCAAGGATTTCATTTCTTTTCAGAATCCCCGAAAATGAAAACGAAATATCCTTTCGAGTTGGTGCCTATGTATTGTGTGTTGGGAAATTATGTTTCCTCCTTCGCGGCTTAGTGCTAATCCTCCACGTTGACTTGTATACGATTTTGGTGAGTGTTGTGGGCGGTTTCAATCACACCATTCATGTCCCCGAAATAAACCATGAGATGCCACGTATCCCAGTCACTTTACCACTATTTTTATTTCAGGCCACTTTAGAAAATTAAATGTCGGTTACTTTTGCTCCCCAAAATGAATATATATCATCGATTACATTGGTAATTGTGATCTGATCGCTCCCACCATCTGTGCATTTATTTCTTAAATAAATAAATAAAACACATAATCAATTAGCTCCTGGGTGAAATCCAAGTTATTCATGGTAACCTAAGTGTGTGGGACCGTCTGAAAGCAACGACGCTCTTGACTGGAATCGGGTATCCCAACGGCATGATGTAGTATACGTTTTGTATTATAATCATCAGAATTAGACCGTCCGATGATACAGATGACAGACAGATATACAATATTTTTGTGGTTGGCGCTTGATGTTGTTGATTATTGGATGTTGGTGTGTGAACAAGCTTTGACACCTGCGTGCATCCTCCAATGTTCACTTGTGATTCTCAGTTGAACGCCAAACTTGGATGATGATGTGGATTCCTTACACCATTTGGGTGATCAATGAGACACTTGGTATGCGTTATCGATCTAAGTTCGGGCTTTGAAAGGCATAGTATATATAACCTACCTCACCACACAACCCACAATATTCACCATCTCTTATTGTATCATTCAACGTAGCTTGCTTCTCGTGGGCCCAATGTTCTCCTATATGAATTTTGCAATAAAACCAAAATATTTGCAAGCAATCGCACCTCTTAATGCTGGTTAGCCACCAAATGTTTCTTACTTCTGTCTTTCCTCATCAACTGGGAACGCAGAGGTATGGAATTGGATGTTGACATAATTTATAACGACCTCCTTGGGAATTCAAAACCTAATCCCAACATCTGGAAATAAAACTCAAATTCCATCGGTGTTCAACCTTGTATGAGCACTCGAACTTCCCTAGTGCCCTTTTTATTGTTTTGTGGGTGTTTATCCCACATTGATGAGGAGGAATGAGAGTATTTTGTTTATATCTACTAATGGTTTTAAGTCTGATCGACGCATAGTGCACCCATAACACCCCATTGTGGGATCTTCCTTCATGTGACTTGATGCATAGTGCTTAGTCGCTTCATCTCAATAGTTGTAGGGCTTGGATAAGTGGAGATTTGGCCTGCGGGCCCAATAATTTTGGTAAAATGAACTATGGTGAGACCATGGAATAAGGCAAGTCTTACCTTATCTTGTCATTAGGCAAGTCACGAGGAAAGGTTACTTGTCCGTTCACAAGTCATGAGGAAAGGTTACTGGTCCGTCGACAAGTCATGGGGTAGGGTGACTGGTTCGACTATCCACTGCCCTGCCCTGGTTGCTTACTCGTATAATTGGATTGGGTTGGGTTTGTCGGTTGGGTTGGTTGAAAGGGAGTTGCTAGTCCCCCTATTCCAAAATGACTATAAGAGCCGAAGTCAGCTTAATAAAACCAAACTTTTTATTTTCCCAACAATGAAGAATTTTTTTGCCCAAATTCAACCAAATATTTAACGCAGACAATCCAAGAACCCAATGATGCTTTGTTTAGATAAAAAATTCTCTTATGCCACAATTCTAGATTTTGCATGTGTCAACATCTAGCTCCAACTACGGTCGACGTCCTCTCTGTGCAACGATAAAAAATGTATTCCAAGTGATCGATCCATTCAATTGATCCCATCTCAAAGATGGCATCTGTACCAATCCTTCATCCAAAACTAAATGCACTAAAAGTTGAAACTGAAAACCAATAGTTGTCGAAAACTGAAAACACACATGCTGAAGTACAAAACTGAAACTGAAATAAACACTTGGTCTTCGAGCTTATTTATATACAAATGATCCTACCCTACTTGTTGAAACCAATGTTGAATCAAGTGATCTCAAAATTCCAATGAAGCCAGTCAAGTAAATGGCTTATTGACTACAACTTTATTTCAGCTCCTCCAGATAGAAAAAAGAACTCGACAAATGATAACTCAAACTACAAACCCCATTTTATCCCTTCATTCTTGAACAATAGGTACTATGTCTTCTCTGATGATTTCATCTTACTGGAAAAAGGGTCTTCGAAAACATGTAAAACTATCCCTTTTTTAAAATCAGTCCAAAGAAAAGGATCTCTTTCATCTGTTTTACCCTTCTCAAATGGACATCTAGCAGGATGATCATCTTTCAAATCATCCACAGCAAAGACAGTATTTATGTGCTCTTGGAAATATTTATATGAAACGACAATCGCATGTGTTTGAGAAAAATCTGAAAATGCCCCTTTGTGTTCTTGAATATGAATGTCATCCTGGTTGTTTAAAATTTATGAATATGTCAAATCAAGAGATTTGAAATCATGAATGGATTCTGCAACATGTTTTAATTTCATCCCTGACAACGACGCCAGAATGTTAGCACTTTGTAAATTTTGTCCAGTTGATAGAAAATGACAGAGGTAATTGTTTCAACCAGCTTTAGAGCTGGACACTAGACTGCTTAGCTCAAAGAGGGATCTCTCATCTCACTTGATATTTATTTGTCAATCAATGGCTAGGTTTAGTTTGTTTTGGGTTTTTTTTATAAATTTGCTGGCAAGGAAGGGGAGGGACACTTAGGGCTATGGAGTCAAAATTATGAAATTGAATGAAAACAATGACTGGCCGGTAGAACTCTCTAGAAGATAAAGTATAAATGAGGTGATGAATCTGAGTTACAAATTGTATTTAAGCAGAGTCTAAGAAGAAGGACAAAAAAAGTAACTGCATCAGAGCATTACTAAAATGAATTCTGAATTAGTTAGGAAGAAGATTACACAGTTTAAATTGCTTAAGCCGAGAGCATCACAAGATGAATTATAAGCTTTTAACTATCCAATTTAAATATAAGAAAATGCAAATGGAATTAAAGAACACAGGAAATACATACAATAAGAGGAGACAAAACTCATATCACCACCATTAGAATCTTTTCATAGAGACTTCAAAAGCTTCTGCATATGTATTCAATTCAGCTCCAGAAATTTACAATTGAGTTTACAAAACAACTAAAAGGTTCCCTTGCAATTATTCCAACCCTGATACATATGTATATTTTAAAATTTATACAAACAACGAGTCCTTTCATTTCCAAACCAGTTACAAATAAAGAAATGTTTCGTTTGGAAACCGTTTACACGGAAAAATAGGCCTCAAAATGTCACTTGTAAATCTCAAACTGTAATAAGTGTTTAAAATATGAGAATTTTTTTTGTATATAATCTCATTATAAAGAAAAATCTCTCTCGGTTTATCTAAATTCATCTCCAACTGGCTCGAACACGTGCCGCAAAAACATGTCTCGAACAGGAAATCATGAAAACTGAAAAATGGGGTTCAAATATTTCTTCAAATCTCCCAATCCATGGCACGTGTGTAAAATATGGGGGAGGTTTTCTTATGTCAACTTGTCTTGAGTAAAAAATCTCTCGGTTTTGTGAAATTTTTCTCCATCTGTCTGGGATCTACATTTGAAAAAGATGTCTCCAATAGAAAAAATCATGAATCCAAAAATATAAGGTTCTAAGATGTCCTCAATTCTCCCAGTATGTAATAGCTAGGAGAAATATGGGAGAGGTTATTGTTATTTGGCCCGTGCTAAGTATAAACCTCTTTCAGTTTCTCAAAATGTGCTCTGGTTTTCCCATAATTCACCTCAGAATACGACTGGTCAAAATTACTTGAAATATGGAAACTAAGACTTGAAAACGGCTATGCGTGAAACTAATCGAATTCATCTACCAATGGTTTAAACCCAAACTTACTCTCGCTAGGCATTTCACAGCAATTTTTATATCCTTTTTCTTTCAGAAATTTTGTGAGTGTGAGGGATTGGTTTGGGATAGACCGCTTATCGCCCTGAAATGCATCCGGTGGCGCCATGTGGTCCCAAGCCAAAACCATGGTATTATTTTCACCTTGCTTTCAAGAATTAACCTCCGCACTAGTTCTCTAATCAAAATGATCCCTGACTGTTGATCTATGGCACTTACAATCGGTGGCCCACCAGGTCTTTTCAACCCCGTATTTCTGCTAGATTTAGCCTCCTCCCGCTATATTTAGCCCTCTCCTCCAGTTCATCACTCCTCCACATTAATTTAGCATCTCACTAAGTCTTGGAAACTGGATTTCACACAGAAATTGTTATAGTGATAACAAATATAATGAAAAATCCTAACTTCAATTCTCAACAAATGATAATATTTTCAAAATTAAATTTTCAACTCAACTGCGATTTCAAATAAGATGCAATATTTATATACATGTATCAAGATCAATCATAAGAACCCAAAAGATCAAATTCCATAATGCAAAATGCATTTTTTTCTATTTTCAATATAAAGGAAATGAAAATGCAAGGACTAAACAACAACTTGATACATAAACCCTACTGTAATAAAAAGAGACAAACCAAGAAGGATATCAATAAGCAAACACCCATCCCACAATGCAAGGACAACCAATGAAAAAATATGATGAGAAATAAAAACTGCCTGAAAATTCAACCAAAGGAAGGTTCCCTATCAATATATAGGTACTTAACATTCATGACAGAGACCCAAGAAGACTCAACAACCATAAAAAAAATTACCCAACAAATACCAAACTCGGCAATCAAGAAAAAAAGGATGATGTACGTGATTGTTCAGGAGAAAACCGCGTATATACGCTCCCTATAGAACAACAACTCGTGTATGTGCGTGTCTGTCAAGGGAAAAACCACGTATATGTTTTGAAACACTGCTAGGTTAAGGATAAGGCCAGGAAACTCAGACTCAAAATGAAAATAGGTTTTCAAGCAATCATACGACAAGAAACTCAAGATAATTGAGAGAAATCAAAGGATAAAAACACTCCAAACCCCGAAAAGAATATTCAATCCATAGTATGGTCGCCAATTTTGTTATGAGAAAGATCACTCTATGGCATGGAGTAAACCACAACATACAGAAATGATTGTAGAAATCAACTCTAATCTCAATTTTGTTATATAAAAAATCATGCTAACAAGACAATATAATGAGCCTACCTCGTCTAGGCATTTGATGAAGTCCACCATTGAGCACTTGACTCAAAGCTATACAACTGCAGCTTGTCCTCAACAACCAATATACAAAAGCATATGGTGATAATATATAAAGTTAGCACATATAATAGCATAATCGATCAATATTCATAATAAATACGCCCATGGAATAAAAATTCAAATATTTGTGAGACATTAATTGGACGAGAAAAGAGTATTTCTATTAAAATGTAATCAACAGAAGTGTATGAATAACAAACTTCTATTTCAGCACATTCAGAACCGAGAAACTAAGTCCCTTCCAGTTGGGCCTCCACCACTTCAATCCTCCACTAAAGGAAAGCTCATATAAGAGAGATAATGAGGTTCTCCGTCAAATAGGGAAGATCTTGGGGGTTGAACAATGTGTTCAGACTTAAACAAACAAAGGGATGTAGACTCAATATGAAGTGAATAATTTCTCTAGAGTAACGTTTCTCTCAAAGTTGACTTCTTCTCCTCTCTCCACATCTTGGATATGGCCCATTTATATCCTTCAAATGGAATTGAAGGGCTGATTCAGAACATTTCTAGTTGATATGGAAGATCAAGGATGATGGAGCTCATGATGTGACATGGAAACCTGACACAATTTTTTAATTTTGGGCACAAAACCCAATGTACATGAGTTTTAATGGTGCAACCTGCATATATGCATGTTGTATAGTTTTTAGGGCGAGTATGTGTGGAAAAATACAATTTTTATCTCCGGGAATTGCAAAAAGGGACTTCAAGCCTACATAGGGAAATGGAAAATGCCTTATGTGCAAGTTGCATGGGGTGAGGCAAATATTTCTATAATAGGTAGTCCCTAAGAAAATTAATCTAAGGATTAATTAACTAAGCACAACTATGGTCTAGGAGTTTTATTAAACACAATACAAATACAGGTATATCTACTCTAACAACATATATGACACATATATCAAATTGCTTATGCTAGAAACATAAAGCACAAAAATGATACAACTTGGAAGTAGACACACGTGCTTAAATGTTAATGATAAGCAATATATAAAGACCAGTGCCAAATGTAAATATTGTTGCAAGATTTCAAATGTTGCTAAAATGAAAATGTTATGGATTGCTCTTGAAAAAAATTATTATTAAAATGAGTTATTAAGTTTGTGATTTTATTGTGAGGTGGATATTATGAGTGCAAGTCCACTTATGAGTGTGAAGTATGTGCAAGTGATTGCAGTAAAGGAAATATGTTATAAATATTGTCTCTTTAGAGGTTATCCCTCAATTGGATGCAAATAAATATGTCAAAGGTCCAACAAGGAGAATATCCCCATGACTTCACACACAAGTTTAGTACAAGATCCAATAAAAAGAGCAATGTCGGAGGTCCAACAAGGAGAAAATGCATCTCATTAAAGAGTATCTTGATGACTTCACACACAAGCTCGATGTATTGTCACAATTAAACAATAGAAACTATTGGATTGTCCTAGTTAAAGTAAATCCACATTGACCATTCCTCGTTTTGTATGGAACCCACACCATAGATCAAGCTAAATCCTGTAAAGGAGGGGTCAAGAACATACTAGGGGAAGCTTAGGGGATCATTTTTTTCAAACTTTGAAATTGCAGAAAGTAAATTACTAGAAATCGAAATCTAATCTAATTGTTTTTCAGTGTTGTGATTGATTTTGTTATTGATTTTATCTTTTTAAGTTAATAAAGAAAATCAAAATAAAAAATGAGACAACCACAAAAGGAAACCGATCCCCCAGGGGGGATTGAATACTGGGCGCTGAGTAGCCCATTGATTTTATTGATGTGTTTACAATATCTTTATAGGGAAGGCTTGTAATCCTGTATAGAAAAGAGGATAAACAAGGTTTCAAGTTTCATAAATAATATGAAAGGAATAAGATCGCTCCCATGGGTCCCAAAAAGTTAAAATCCACCAAAAATAGGCATCACTTCCTCTTGGTTGTCCACAAATATGCAAAACTTAGCAAGAAAAAAATCCAAAATTTGCACAAAATCACTTTGGAGAACTTATGGGAAAATTCAAAACTATAGAAAAAAACTATTTCTAAATTAAAGATGAACTAAACTAGCAAACTATTTCCACTAAGACAAGTTGAAAGACAATATTCCTCAATGGTTTTATAGGTTGTTCGGAACATCAAGTAAGAGGGAACTTGAATTTTCCAAATATTTAAATGAAAGAAGTTAAATTGAACTACACCTTATCGTTGAAATATTTGACTTAAAACTTGCTAAAGAGTGAGTTTTAATGCTAAATATATTTGGAACTACACCTTATCCTTGAAACTGATTAACTTGGAAACGAAAAATTGATCCAAAAAGGATATAGAGAAGGCTAAGAACAACTTAGAACTCACAGAGGAAACTCAAAACACTCGGAATGGCTCCATCAGATAGAGAAAGGGAAACAATTCAAGGTTCCCAGTGAAAATGGCATGATCGTGAAGAGTGCGTTGCAAGATTTCTAACGGTGCAAATGGATTGTCAAACGAAGTTACAGATTGAAAGATATTTGTGGTCAAAGTTTGGTCAACCTAGCCCAGTCAACAGGGGATAAGTTAGCATCCGTATTGCTAACATCATCATCTGTACGGATGATGTCATAGTTTGTACAGTGCATGTGGCAAGATTCAGGAAGTGACACATGGAATGTTGATGTCAGCATGATGACGTGGTAGCACCAGAGGCTTCCATGTGTCTCCTGGTTATTGGATTTTTGGATCGATATGTGGACCAATCGGATCGTGCCACGTGGCATTTCATACATTCCATATGAATGACATGGCGTTCTAACGCAACACACTGACTTGGCAAGGGGAAGCATGGCCCAATTACAGGCCGCCACATGGCCCAATCAAGGGCTGCCACATGGTAGGTGAGAAATGCACAAGGATAGCCTGTGAGTGAATTTTAAAACAAAAATTGGTTGGAGGGTCTGCCAAATCTGGCGGACCACACCAACTATAGCCACAGTCATATCTCATTGGAGAACCTTCTAGTGACACCGCTAAAGTTAGTAGGACGAATAATACATTGTATACAACATATAAAAAAAAAAAAAAAAAATGGAGTCTGTGGAGATTGACCCCAAAACCTCTGCCTTTTCCCACGTGTTAACACTTCTGACCCTAACCACTAGACTGCAGATGCCACTTGTTTCATATCGCTTGTTTTAATATTTAAAACATGTATCTGACCAGCCATGAGGACAAGAGGTGTGGACCGTATGACCTTTAGGGCACAATTTTCTATGCGAGGTATAGTCATTATTGTAGGTTGCAGAGGGCATCGAAATCGGGACAAAATTGTTCTTGGGCCTGGGAGCACCAGAGTCATATCAAGGCGTGGAAATGATCATTTTTGGGTAATTCGATGCCACAAATTCAGTGGAGCTGTCTGTTTTATGATTTGAGAATTATTTTTGCAGCTTGATTTCATAATGAGGTATACTTATGTATTTTTCCAAATTCTTTTGTTGAGTTAATGAAAGAGCCTACCCATTTGAGAGTAGGACCCAGAGACGTAGTCCACCAAGGACGAACTCCATTATCAAGTTTTTGTGTTCAGATATGTAACATCTTGCTTCTCCCAGTTTGTAAATATAACTATATTGGACAAGAGACTATGGAAAACTCAATATGTGTGAATGTTTGATTTGATGGACCTTTGTATAAAAGGTCAATGAATGTAAACTTTTTTATTTACTAGAAAATGGATAAGTATTGCATGAGTGCTGGAAGGAGGTGTACTAAGAGAGACCATGAATGATATGAAAGATATGGTGAAGGGGACCAAGAATGGTTGTGTTAACCTCCACCAAACCAGTACCTTACTAAATTTAATTCCTCAGGACCAGAACAATCCTTTGACCCAGAAATGAATTACAGTCAGGCTGGTAGGTGGGAAGACCTCCTCAAGAGTTAATGAGGGGATCGGGTAGAGCACCCATCTCTAAGGCTTCCATACCTAACCACGAAATGGGAATTCGAGCCACACACAATCTTCTTGAGGAAGGAAAGAAAGGAACGTGTGGTGGGTAGAGGAAGACCTACAAAGAGAGGAGTGACGAGAGGCTAAGTTCTCGATTTCAAGGAAGAACTAAGGAATGAGTGTTATGGTCGCAGGGAAATGGCTAGCAGGGTTATGATACAAGCTAATAATCTAGGTTGGTCCTCCTTTCTTGGTATTGTGTAAATTGTTGCCAAGATCCTATGGGAGGAGGAGAGTAACCTCTGTCCCTACTGTTGTTGAGCCAAAATAAAGGATTTTATCATAGAGCTTCGTGGTCTAGCTCGGGGTGGCTAGTGGTAAATTTGTTAGCAGTGAATGAGCCTATGGTTTGGTGGAAATGGGCACCCCTTTCACAAGTCGTTTCATGTTATCTGGTTTTGATAAGTATTTTCCTACTTTATGTATTGAAATGAAATAATGGATGAATGCATGGGTTTATGTATACATGTGTATCTATAAATGGTTTCTTTGTGGAATGGTCATGATATGTGTATGCATTCATCCCCTTGTGAACTTATGCCTCTGAATGATAGTTTGTATTCCCCAACTTAGCTCTTGAGGCTTCTTGGGAAATAAGATTGTAAGACGACCAATATAGGGGATATTGTGTCAATCTAAACCTGTCCATCTGAATAGGATACCTATTTCAGACTCCTTTCCATGCGACCAGGATTCCAAGCGCAAGTCCTTAACCATTTCATGATAAAGCTCAGGAAGGATAGCGAAGTTCAATACTTGAAAGGGGATATCTCTTCATTTGGAAAACACATGGATGAGATCCGTTCGATAGGACCCATATGATCAATACCTAGAAACCTTAGGCTAAGCCTAAGGAAGCTAATTCCTCCTAGTTTTGGAGCTCTGAAAGTCCAAGACTTCGGAGTATGACCAACTTTACAAGCTTTATACTAGACGAATGTAACCGGGAGACTCAGTTTCTCGTAAGGTTGACTGATGTTAGGTTGTTCCCTGGGTAGCTAGGTGAACCTATATTACCAACTAAACTAGGATTTGAAACCTTGAAGGCCAAAGCCACGAAGGACCCAGAACCGTAGAACGAGGGATCCTTCAGGTCCTTCCCCCATCATCAATATATTGGGGATGCGTGGCGCTAGCCCCTTTAGTTCGAAGATTGGGCACTTCAGGAGATGATAGGTGTTTGCATCACAACACTCTCAAACATTCAATCGTCGAGGTAACAAGAGTCATAGATATATAAAACTACATGGCCGCCTCTCAACCGCGAGATCTAAGGAATGTTAGAATTTTTTCAGTCCAAGGTGACATGGGCCCCATCTTGACATGTCATGTGTCACTCGGATTCATTTGTATTACATACCTTATAGGCCCATTGGAACATAACACATGTCACCCTGACCCCTCCTAAGTGTCATTTCATGATACGTGTCCGCCTAGCCAACGTGGTTGGTGAAGTGACCAGGACTCCGGAGGATCTGGGATGTAGTATGACAGAAAGACCAATCGACCCGAAGGTCGGAGCCACGTGGTGAGCTTACGGGACTTTGGAAGTTCAGAACTCCGGGTGGTCTCATGCATAAATAGTAAAGAGGCGTGAAGCATCAGAGCGTTAAATTCCTCCACAACTGATATAGGAGAAAGAGAGTAAGTCCAGTCATGGGATCAGATGGTGGATGGTATTCCACCATGGAGGAAGAAACTTGAAAATAACACGTGCGAGGTGGATCCACGTGGGTGACACATGGCCCTCAACCAATAAATGCCCAAAGAACTTTGGAGAGGTATATCCATCGATTCTAGGCTCGGTTTTGAGCATGGAAACCATGGTTGGAAAACTATGGATGAGGATAATGTGGTAGAGACCCCGAATGAAGGGTTTGATCACTTAAGGAGAACTAAATTTTGAGGCCCCATCCCTAGGAAATCCACTCAAGGGTCGGGTGTGTTACAAATTGGTATAAGAGCATGGTTACAACACTTGACCTTCTTAGGCTCATGGACTAGTTGCGTAAAAACCATATTTAAATAACTTTAAGGGTGAGACCGTACCTTACCTATTTCCTAAAGAATCTGGTTAAAGTATTACTGAATAAAAGAATGAAATATTTATACTATGTGTGTGTATTTAAGAAATATGAACTATGTGTTGTTCATGAACTAATAGATTGTTAGCTAATAGCAAGTGTTTTTTCATCACTCAATCATTCAGTGAAATGTGAGAAACTAAAATCATAAAGGATGGTGATGCGCCATGAAGGGGGGGATGGCTCCCACAATAGAGATGAATAATTTGATGAGAGGAGGGCGGTGGAGACCCCTCCGGATATGGATGAAACTGTAAGGAGCCTCATGGTTGAATTACAGAGTTGCAAGGCCGACAACGAGAGATTGATAAAGGAGAAAAAAAACAAACGGAAATTAATGCAGTCTTGCTGCAGATCTTATCTGATATATAGAGGAAGCTGCAGCATGGACCTACAATGAGTCATGTGGACCGACGACATACGAAGAGAAGTCAAAGTCCACTTGAGATATGAAGACGAGGTCCCATAAGTGGCCACACTAGGAGGAGTAACTCGAGGAAGGTCCAAAATGATGACATGGGACACTCATTGGGGAGTCCTATGGAAAGGAAACTGCCAACTATGAGGGATCTTATAGTAGAAAAACTAGCTCACATTCTCAAAGGAAAGGGAAGAACCAGAAGCACTCCAAAATTCATGACCCTGAAGAGTTCAAGAAAGCCAAACCACCCTCTTTTAATGGAGATATTGAGAAAGGGGAAGAGGCAGATGCTTGACTGCTTTGTTTAAAGAAGTATTTCAGATTCCATGACTACTCTGAAAAACTTGAAGGCTCAAATATCCATCTTCAACCTGAATGGAAAAGATTTCATTTGGTGGGAAGAACTTAATAATGTTAAGGGAATCCATGAAGAGGACTTATCATGGAAACAATTGGAGAAACAATTCAAGAAGAAGTATCTGACAGAGAAATACTTTGATGGGAAGACTAAGGAGTTCTATGAACTCAAGCTTGGACATCTCATCATAGAGGAATATGTGAATAAATTCCTTGAGTTGTTGAGGTATGTACCCTACATAAATGATGAAAAGGTAAAAGTGCAACAATTTATTAGTGGGTTACCTCAGATCTACCGGAACAATATTGAACTTGACAAGCCAAAGACCTTTGAAGACACTATCCGGAAGGAAAGGTATTGTTATGAATAGTTTGAGAGTTAGACAAAATCTCATGAGGACTGGAAGAATAAGAGTAGTTAGGGATTCAATAAGAAGGGGTCCAAATCCTCAAGATTAAAGAACTATAGGAAGGAGTCTAGGATAAGCCCTCCTACTAGAAGTGTATATTAGAACAATTTCCCCTCCCAGAGTGGAAATAAGCCTTTTGGATCTACCCCAGGAAACACTGATAACCCAAAGAGAGAACCCTTGAAATGTTGGGGTTGCAGAGAAGAACATTTGCTGAGGGATTTCCCACACAGATAGTAGAACAGTAGGAGAATATACAACATCCAAGAAGCTACAACAATCAATGATGTGGCTAGAAGAATTCCACAGATTTATGCATCTTTGGATAATAAACAAGATGACCACCATGCTTCAGTGGTGGAGATGGAAGGTATGATCACCAACCATCTAGTTTCTATTTTAATTGACCCTTGTTCTAATTTGAGTTGTGTGGCCCCTCACATGGTTGATAAGTGTAAACTGCAACTAGTTATACATGTTAAGCCATGGTTAGTACAACTAGCCACTGACACCAAAAGAAAAGTAACAGAGGTCATACCATCTTGCCAATTCATTATGGATGGATTTTCCACCCAAGATACCCTTAACATAATTCCCCTAGGATCTTATGACCTGTTGATTGGTATGGACTGGATAGCTTCATATAAAACTAAGTTGGATTGTTACCATAAAACCTTAGCATGTGTAAATGAAGAAGGGAGAAAGATAATACTCCAATGGATTCAGAAGCCTATCTCAGTGAGACAAATATCAACCCTTGAAATGAAAATGTATTGCAGAAAGAGATGTCCTCTATATGCAATACATGTGTTGGAATCTGTTGAGGATGAAAAACCGAACCTAGAATACCACCCCATATTAAGAGAGTATAGATACATGTTTCCAGAAGAGGTATCGAGTCTACCTCCAAGAAGAGACATTGACTTCTCCATATATCTTGTACCAGGAGTAGTGCCAGTGTCTAGGACACCCTATAGGATGAGTACACACGAGCTAGTTGAACTCAATCTATAGCTAAAGGAAATGATGGAAAAAGGCTATGTGCAGTCCAGTGTATCTCCATGGGGAGCACCAATCTTGTTTGTGAAGAATAAATATGGCACACTCCAAATGTGCATAGATTATAGACAACTCAATAAGACAACCATAAATAACAAGTACCCCTTACCAAGAATCGATGACTTGTTCGACCAATTAGGGGGTGCTTCCATTTTCTCAAATATTTACTTAAGTTCTGGATACCATCAAGTCCGAATCAAGGATGAATACATCCACAAAACATCCTTCAGGACTAGATATGGTCACTATGAATTTGTGGTGGTTCCATTCAGACTAACCAATGCCCCTGCCACTTTCATGTGTTTGATGAATAATGTACTCAACAAATTCCTAGGCATATTTGTATTGGTTTTAATTGATGATATCCTAATATAAACCAATAACAGAGAAGAGCATGAAGAACATATTATACTTGTACTTCAAGTACTAAGAAAGAATCAGCTCTACGCTAAGTTTAGCAAGTGTGACTTTTTCTAGAAGCAAGTCCATTACTTAGGCCATGTTATTTCTAAAGAAGGAGTGGTAGTAGACCCTGACAAGATCAGATCTATTATGGAATGTCCTACCCCAAAGGATGTATCTAATATTAGATCCTTTATGGGCATAGCAGGGTACTATAGAAGGTTCATAAAGGGATTTTCCAAGATTGGTTGTCCAATCACTGCCCTTCAGAAAAAGGGGGTTAAATTCACTTGGACATCAGAATGTGAAGAAATATTTTAGTCACTAAAATACCTTCTAACCCATGCAACCATGATGAAGATTGCAGACCCTGATAGTGACTTCCTCGTGTGTACATATTTCTGCAAGGAAGGACTCGGAGGATTCCTTATGCAAGAAGGACATGTAGTTTTCTACGAATCCAGAAAACTGAATGAGCATGAAATCAATTATACGACCCATGATATAGAGTTTCCTGCCATAGTGCATGCATTAAAAATGTGAAGGAATTACCTCCTGGGTAGGATATTTGTACTTATGACAAACCACTATGGGTTGAGGCACCTGTTTGATCAACCAAAACTCAATGCTAGACAAGCTAGGTGGATGTCTCTCCTTAGTGAGTTAGATTTTGAAATCAAAAAAATCAAAGGAAAGGAAAATAGGGTGGCTAGTGCCCTTAGTAGAAGTGTGAAAACGATTCACCTGGAAGCAGTGAGCACCTGTGAAATAGATGTCAGGGAAAGAGTAATGAATGCACAAGAAACACATGCATTCTTTAGGACCGTGACATCATACCTAAAACAAGAGCCCACNCCTATTTTCCTTTCCTTTGATTTTTTTGATTTCAAAATCTAACTCACTAAGGAAAGGAAAATAGGGTGGCTAGTGCCCTTAGTAGAAGTGTGAAAACGATTCACCTGGAAGCAGTGAGCACCTGTGAAATAGATGTCAGGGAAAGAGTAATGAATGCACAAGAAACACATGCATTCTTTAGGACCGTGACATCATACCTAAAACAAGAGCCCACAGGGATAAACCATGAAGGCTATCATATGCTAGATGAAGGTCTGTTGACTTACAGAAACATATTGTATATCCCAAGTTGTGATGACTTGAAGAGATTCATAATGGACGAATTTCACAAGAGACCATATATTGGTCACCCAAGATATCAGAAAATGATTATGACCACCAGGAAACAATTATATTGACCTGGATTGAAAAAGGAAATAGCTTATTATTTAACTAAGTGTCTAGAATGCCAGTAACTTAAGGTAGAACATCGACACCCAACAGGGTTGTTACAACCTCTACCAATTCCAGAATGGAAATGGGAAACCATCTCCATGGATTTCATCACCAGATTACCAAAATCGACCAAGCAGAATGATGCCATCATGGTAGTGGTGGAAAAATTGAGCAAGTGTTCTCACTTTGTACCTGTCAAATCAAATCTCAAGGAGATATATATTGCCAACATTTTCATGAAGGAGATATTCAGACTGCATGGCATGCCTAGGGAGATTGTATCTGACAGAGACACAAAATTCACTTCAAGATTTTGGAAATCCTTGATGGTTGGTTTTGAGACTAAATTGTTGTTTAGCA
This sequence comes from Picea sitchensis, assembly GCA_010110895.2. NCBI lineage: Eukaryota > Viridiplantae > Streptophyta > Pinopsida > Pinales > Pinaceae > Picea > Picea sitchensis. Next base: position 28,634 of record SNQJ01S0061466.1, on the reverse strand, counting down.
TAGCCTATCACCTTCAAACTGATGGACAGACATAGAGAGTGAACCAAATATTAGAAGACATGCTAAGAATGCATGTAATGCATCAGCCTAAGAAGTGGGAAGACTACCTGCCATTGGTAGAATTTTATTACAAAAATGATTATTAAGAGTCACTGAAGATGAGCCCTTTCGAAGCCCTCTATGGTAGACAGTGTAAGACTCTAGTCAGCTAGAGTAATCTAGTGGATAGAATTACAATTGGACTCGACATGCTGAAATAAATGGAACAACAAGTGATTCAGATAAAGAAAAATATGAAAATTTCTCAGGATAGACAGAAGAATTACGCTGACAAAAAGAGAACTCCCAGAGAGTTCAATACAGGAGACCATGTCTATGTTAGAGTTAGGCCCAAGAAGAGTTCCCCGAGGATGGGATCTTGTGCCAAGCTGGCACCTCAGTATTGTGGACCCCTTGAATTCTTATATAGAGTGGGACATGTAGCCTATAGGCTATCACTCCCTCCCACAGTAAATGCACATAATGTTTTCCATGTTTCATTATTGAAGAAATATGTACATGATTCTAAGCATATAATTGATTGTCCTATGCTCTAGGTGGAGCCAGAGGGATAATTACTACTAGAACCTCAATGTATACTAGAAAGGAAGGAAACACTACTCATGAACTGAACCATTGCATAGGTCAAGGTGCAATGGAAACACTTTGGCCCAGATGAGGCTATGTGAGAAATGGAGGATGCCATGATACATGCATATCCATTTTTGTTCAATTCTGTATATACAGAGCATGTTGACATATAGAAAATTGAAGACAATGTTCCTTTAAGGGGGAGGGAATTGTAACACCTTGTTTCCCCCAGTTTTTAAATATAACTATATTGGCCAAGAGACTATGGAAAACTCAATATGTGTGAATGTTTGATTTAATGGACCTTTGTATAAAAGGTCCATGAATGTAAACTATGTTATTTACTAGAAAATGGATAAGTGTTGCATGACTAATGGAAGGGGGTGTACTAAGAGATGCCATGAATGTTATGAAAGATATGGTGAAGAGGACCAGAAATGGTTGTGTTAACCTCCACCAAACAAGTACCTTATTGGATTTAATTGCTCAGGACTAGAACAGTCCTCTGACCCAGAAATGAATTACAATAAGGCTGGTAGGTGGGAAGACCTCCTCAATAGTTAATGAGGGGATGGGGCAGAACACCCATCTATAAGGCTTTCAAACCTGACCATGGACTGGGAATTTGAGCCACAAGAAATCTTGTTGAGGAAGGAAAGAAAGGAAGGTGTAGTGGGAAGAGGAAGACTTGTGAAGAGTGTAGAGATAAGAAGCTAAGCTCTTGGGTTCAAGGAAGAAATAAGGAGTGAGCGTTATGGTCACAAGGAAATGGATAGTAGGGTTATGATACAAACTGATAAATGAGGTTGGTCCTCCTTGCTTGGTATTTTGTAAACCATTTACAAGATCCTACAGGAGGAGGAGAGTAACCTCCGTCCCTACTATCGTTGAGTTGGAAGAAAGGATTTTATCGTAGAGCTTCATGGTCTATATCGGGGGTGGCTAGTGGTAAATCCATTAGGAGTGACTGAGCCTATGGTTGGGTGGAAATGAGCGCCCCTTTCAGTATTCTCTTCATATTATTTGGTTATGATAAGTATTTTCCTAATTTATGTATTGAACTAAAATAATGGATGAATGCATGGGTTTATGTATACATGTGTATCTATAAATGGTTTCTGTGTGGAATGGTCATGATATGTGTATGAATTCATCTCCTTGTGAACTTATGCCTCTGACTGATAGTTTGTATTCCCTAGCTTAGCTCCCTAGGATTCTTGGGACATAAGCTTGTAAGATGGCCAAGATAGGGGATATCATGTCAATATGAACATGTCTGTCTGAATAGGATACCTCTTTCAGACTCCTTATCATGCGATTGGGATTCCAAGCCCAAGTCCTTAACCATTTAATGATAAATATCAGGAAGAATAATGAATTTCAAGCCTTGAAAGGGGATATTTCGTTGTTTGGAAGACGAGCGGATGAGATCCATTCGATAGGACCCATATGATCAATACCTAGGAACCTTAGGCTAATCCCAAGGAAGCTAAGTCTTCCTAGTTTCGAAGCTCTGAAAGTCTGGTACTTATGAGTATGACCAACCTTACCAGCTTTATATTGGCCAAATATAACCGAGAGACTCGGTTTCCCATATGGTTGACCGACGTTAGGAGGTTCCCCACGTAGTTAGGTGAACCTATCTTACCAACTAAACTAGGATCCGAAACCTCAAAGGCCAGAGCCATGAAGGGCCTAGAACCATAGATCAAGGGATCCTTTGGGTCCTTCCCCTGCCGTCGATATACTAGGGACGCGTCGATCTAGCCCCTTTAGTTTAGATATTAGAAACTTCAGGAGATGAGAGGAGTTTGCATCACAACACTCTCGAACATCGAATCCCTGAGGTAACAAGAGTCATATATCTATAAACCTACATGGTCGGATATCAATCGTGAGATCTGAGGAATGTTAAAATTGTATCAGTTCGGTGTGACGTGGTGCAGTGATGTCATCCAGGGTGATGTGGACCCCATCTTGATGTGCCATGTGTCACCTATATTTTTGTGTATCACATACCTTATAGGCCCATTGGAATGTAACATGTGTCACTGTGACCCCTCCTAAGTGTTAGTTCCTGATACGTGTCTACATAGCCAACGTGGTTGGTGAAGTGGCCAAGAATCTGAAGGATCTGGGATGTAGTATGGTAGAGAGACTGAATGACCCAAAGGTCGGAGCCACGTGGTGATCTTATGGGACTTTGGAAGTTCAGAACTCCAAGTGGTCTCATGCGTATATAGTAAAGAGGCGTGAAGAATCGAAGTGTCGAATTCCTCCACAGATGATATAGGATAAAGAAAGTAAGTCCAGTCATGGGATCACATGGTGGATGGTCTTCCACCATGGAAGAAGGAACTTGGAAATAACATGTGTGAGGTGGATCCACATGGGCGCCACGTGGCCCTCAACCAATAAACACCCAAAGAACTTCGAAGAGATATATCTGTTGGTTATGGGCTTGGTTTTGAGCATGGAAACTGTGGTTGGAAAACTTTGAATGAGAATAATGTGGTAGAGACCCCGAATGAAGGGTGTGATCACTTAAGGAGAATGAAATTTTTAGGCCCCATCCCTAAGAAACACACTCAGGGGTTGGGTGTGTTACAAGATCTGATGCGTATGTCTATTCATTTTTTAGTTTTCCATTCTTTAATGGTGCACTTTAATTTGTGCTCATTTAATTCTATTCTTTATAAGTCACGATGAAAATATCCTGGATCATGTTGGTATTAGAGAAGTCATCTTTGACTTGAATTGTTGAGTGTGAATTTTTACTAGGGCCAAGCATAAGTAGGGTGAAGGAACTCTTAAGACTTTCAATCGCAAAGTTGGGCATGCATACAGAAGGAAGAAAATGGAAGAAGAGGAAAAGCGTGAGGAACATGAGAAAAACTTTCACATGGTCTTTTATCGCATGTCAAAAATGGTTGAATGAATGTATGGATATTACGAGAAGAGGATGAAGAAGAAAGGGAAGAAAAAGGAAGCACATGCAGATGACGATGCTTTAGTAAACCAAGGGGCTGGAGGAGATCCTCCTGAGCCTCCGTGTTCACCTTCAAGTTATAGTTCTTCTTCCTCTGAGCATTCTCATCATTCTCATAATTCTAGCCATAAAGCCTCTTTTAAGAAACCATTATTAAAGCTCTGTAAAAATTTATTTACCTATGTTTAATGGATATAATCATCTTGAAATGATAGATAATTGGATCCAATAGGTTGAAGTGTATTTTCGTGTCCATCATATTGATGAAGAAGAAGTTAAAGTGTAACTGGCTTCTCTTCGGTTGGAAGGCACCACTCTCGTATGGTGGGAGAGCAAGATTTGGGACATAAGTAAGTGTGTTAATCTTCTTTCCTCATGGTCAGAATTTAAATCAGCGATAATGAAGCAATTTTATCCATTAGGTTATTTACATAAAGCAATTATGGAATGGAAAACTTTAAGGCAAAGTAAAGGTCAAACTATACAAAGTTTCACAGCAGAATTTAGGAAGAAATCTCTTTCATTGAACATTCATTTGCATTCTTATGAAACTTTAATGAAGTATATTGGTGCAGTTCACAGTTATATTCGTCATGATTTGCTTTTGTTTAACCCCACTAGTCTTGACAAAGTTTGTGTGAAAGCCACTCACCTTGAGAACAGGGGGAATCATGTTCAAGAAGATCCCACGAAGAAACCTTCCAATCTCCCACATAAGAATTTTAAGAAGTTTAAAAGGAATGACAAGAAGACCTCTACAGTGATGAGAGAAGGAGGAAAAACATATTGCACTGAATGCATGAAGAGCGATCACGATGAAGAACACTGTTAGAAACTGCATCCAGAAAAGAAATCGAAATAGTTCGATGGGAATGGGAAAACAAGGATTGTTTCTATAGTGCAACAAGATCTTGGTTCTGATTCAGGAGATGAAGGAAATATCATTGTGGTTGGAGTACAAGGTAAACATTCTCTTCATGATAGTTCTAGTTCCTATAATGAATCTCATGTGGATGAACAAAAGAGGAATGATTTATTTCATATAAGTGTTGTATCTAAACATACTAAAATAGATACGTTATTTGATCCAGGTTCCCAAGTAAAATTAATATATGAAGCACTTGTCAAGAAGATGGGTCTTGAAATGAAACCACATCTCAAGACTTATCCTCTTGGTTGGGTATGCAATAAAGAAAAAATTAATGTCACCAAACAATGTAGGATCATATTTGCTATTGCTTCAAAGTTGATTGATGAAGTGGATTTGGATGTTGTACCACTTGATATATGTGGTAGAGTGTTGGGAATTCCTTATCTTTAATATATAAAGGAAGTCTTCTTTCTTCATGACAACAAATACCACCTTACCAAAGGGGGAGTGGAATATATTGTTAGAGATCAAAGCATGAGGGTAAATACAACACTTGTTAGTGTAGGGAAAATGAAAAGACTCATAAACACTAATAAGAGATATGCACTCATGTTTGTCAGAGAGAAAGATGTAAGGACATCCGACGCTTTCCAAGGTTTTGATCCATCTCATAAAAAGGAATTAATTGATATTGTTTCTAAGTATGATGATATTTTTTAGGAACCATATGGATTACCTCCTAAGAGGGAAATCCAACATGAGATACATCTTCAGCAGGATTCTCCTCTTCCTAATGTGGGCATGTACAGTATGTCAGTTGTGGATATGATAGAGATCAAGAAGTAGGTACAGGGCTTATTGGATCAAGGGGTCATTAGGCCCAATTCATCTCCTTGTGGTTCTCCGATTGTGATGGTGCCAAAGAAGGATGGTACATGGCGAATGTGTTTCAATTACCAGGCTTTAAATAAAATCACGGTTTTAACGTCCCTGACCATCTATGTCGGGCCACGCTATGCCAAAGAACTCTTGCGTTCTCTCTGTGGAACATACTATGACATACCCAGTATCCAACTGAGTTATGCCACAAAAAATTTTCAAACTGCATGCAATTAAAATATACACACATGGAACTCTTGCGGAAGAAATATATATAAAACATAAACATACAAATACATCTGTAAATACACAGATTCACACTAAAATAACAGTAAACATATACATCCAGCATATACAGGAAATACCCATAAAAATAAACACAGTTATAACTGCACATATGATAACCCATAAAAGTAATCACGTAAATAACAATGCAACATGTAAATTTATCACACAATTGGCACTTATCTTGGTAAAAATGTCACCAACTACGTGAAGACCTTCCACGAACCTCCCAGCCTTAGACCACACTATTCATCACTCTCAAACGTGAGTCACCCCTGAGCTGGGACTAAACTCCACCCGAGTAAAGGGATTCCTAACCAAGCTAAAGGCTCATGGACAACAATAAAGACTATGTCTCAGATTCCAACTCGAACTAAAAACCTACAGTACCTCATTCCCCACATGCATGTCCCACCCATGAAGTGTGCCCCTTCTCTGCTCAATATTCCTTCAGTTGCCCCACTTTCTTTCCGGGCTTCAGCAACAAGCTAGACAAGAAGTCTTAGAGCATTGTAGTTGCAGTTTAGCATGTTTAGGAAATCAATTCCCAGCAATTCTCTCACCTAGAGAATATCTCACGGGCCTGACAACCCGCCTCTTCAATATCCCATGGGCCTGAAAACCTGCTTCTTCAGTCCAACTCCTAAGCTAACGAGATACACCAACACAAAAGGCTATGGATACAGGTTCAGGTACAGTCATAAATATATGAAAGATAGCTCAATGGGTGTCTGCATGCTCATGGATGATTGACTGATGACTGCATGATGGAAGGAATGATGGGGAGAATGATGGAAAATATGGGAAAATGAACTAATTCCCAACAATATGTATTCATTTCCCCAACTTAACACTTGTCATGTTGAGAGCTACTTTGGCCCCACTTGTCCCCAACTTTAGAACTCAGGATAAAATAATTGTCCATACTTTATGTTTTAAGAAATATTGACATAATGTTCCTTTTTTTCTTAAGCTCCCTAGATTATCCCCTTTTCCTTAACTTTTAGGCCCCTCCCTTTCCATAACTAGTGGAGTTTAGTCCCCCATCTCTTTTATCATGGTTGGTCTGCACGCAACGATGTATTTTATATTAATTATGAGACATATACAAAAATAGGCACACTTGCCTTTAATATCTAGGCTCTCTAGCCTAATCAAAACATAAGCATTCTAGCTTATAATAACTAGCTCACCAGCCTATAAAACATAGAATATACACAAAAGGCTACTTGGGCTCAAAATCGCGCGCACTTATGTTGCTGCGTGCAGTATCCTGGAATGTGAAAACTTCCTCATTTTACTACATAGCACATGCGCGCACTATGCCATGAAATGTGCATACAAAATGATATCAAATAGCTGACCAGCTGAAGTACATTTTCATTTACATTACAATTGGGTTCGGCCTAGGGATATTACAACGATGAAATATAGATACCCTCTTCCTCGCATAGATGATTTACTTGATGAATTGAAGAATGTTGTTTATTTCACTATGTTGTATTTGCACAGTGGATATCATCAAATCAGAGTTGCAGAACAAGATGCATGGAAAACTACCTTTAAAACCAAACATGGATTGTTTGAGTGGTTAGTTATGTCATTTGGGCTTTGTAATACTCTAGCAACTTTCATGTGTGTGATGAATGATGTATTCAAGCCATTCCTAGATGACTTTTTGATTGTATATTTAGATGACATTCTTGTTTTTAGCGGGATTTGGGATGAGGATGTAAGGCATGTAAAGAAAGTATTGGATAATTTGCAAAGGGAAAAGATGTATGTAAAATTGTATGAAAGTGAATTTGGCAACACTGCACTTGTGTACTTAGGTCATATTGTAGGAGGAGGGAAATTGAAAATTGATCCTTCCAAAATTGACGTAATTGTAAAATAGCATGAGCTAAAGAGTGTAACTAAGGTCCGAAGATTCTTAGGTGTATTTCAGTATCGGAGGAGATTCATTCCCAACTTTTCCTTTATAGCAGCTCCTTTGCATGCCTTAACTAGTGTGAAGAACACTTTTTACTGGGAAGGAAAGCAACAAAATGCTTTCAAAATTTTGAAGGAGAAGATCAATATTAGCATTGTTGAATCTTCAACAACCTTTTGAGATCGAGACAGATGTCAGCGGATACACTATGGGTGATCCAGGAGGCTCCCCAGGCTCAAAAAATGCTCAAAAATCAAAGTTCTCATAATTGAATGAAACCAATTCCATTGCGATTGTCTCTTCGTGCTGATTCTAGCCATATATTTACTTTCTCTAATAGACGTTGTATGTGAGAGTTATTGAAATCCGACTGTTTTCTCAAACAACTAAAAAGTCAAAGGTCAACTGGAAAAAATTCAATGCTTACATCAGCATGACATCACCAAAGCTAATTCAAGATGTTGACGTGGTAGAGGCGGGTAATGACATCTGGCGACCTGTCAATGGGCAGAGGATGCAGACTTGGACTAATGGCAGTGTGAAACTTGTCGAATTTTGAGCAAATGTGATGGGGCCACATGGCCCAGGCATGGGCAACCACATGGCACCTAGTCAACAGTTGAGGTGGCAAGTTTAAAAAATGTTTGGAGTCCATGGGTTTTGAACCCATGACCAACCTACCATGCCAAGCGCCTTGAGGAGAGGCCTAACACCAACGTGCCAAAGGAGGGGCTTGTGTATACAAGCCTATGAGAAAATATTTAAAGTGCAACATTATGTATGGTGCAAAAAGGAGGGGGTTGGGGCTAAGCCCCAGCCCGTGGTCCCTTACCATAGCATACAACCAGGGCATGGGTGCCACACATCTCATAACTTGCACGCAGGAGTTTGGATAGGGCCTATCCCTTGAACCTAGGTGCATCCATATAACCACAAGCCCAATTTGGGGGCCTATCCCTTAGGGCGAGGTTCATTTTAGGTTGAGGATCTATGCAGAGCGCCCAAAACTAAGACCTAGCGCAAGGAATGGGCCAACGCTTGGCCATATTAACTACATATGACCATGAAAAAGGGGGCACGTGCCACCGTTAGGGGGATACTCTATATATTTATGGTAAAAGTGGGCTTTTTACCTATGTTTATTGGATTTTTAATTATTTTGCCTGATATTATGACCAGAAAGTGGTTTTTTAAGGATATCTGCCATTTGGAGGGGGATTTGATCCCAAAAAGAGGCCACATTCTTGGGGGGAGTTGGGCTTCCTCATCTGAGCATGAAAACTATAAAAACCAGGCTTTTGAAATCTTGGAGGACAACTTTTGATGCAGGGATTTGAAAGAGCAGTTTGTAAATTTGGCCTTTTGCCATGTTTTGAGAGGCATTTTTCTCATGTTGTTGAGAGGAGTTTGATGATGCATGTATGAATCTGAGCAAGGAGGTCTTGCACGACAAATCTGAAGCATGATACGTAACAACAAAGAGCCAATGTAAGAGAACTTTGATCATTTTAAAGAGCAATAAAGAGGTCCTCCACTTGGAAGCGGGCCCGGAGATGTAGCCAACGATTGGTGAACTCCGTTAACAAGTTCTTGTCTCTATTTCTCTTTTTGTTTTGTTGTTCTCTTCTCTTCATTTGCAACATGATTATTAATGGCTGATCTATTTAAATCATTAATGAGCATCAAGTAAAAGTCACATTTGATATTCCGCAAACAAGATAATAAGTTTATGTATTTCACATTCTTATCGATCCGATGCATAAAGTACATTAAACTAACTTGCAATTTATCAGTAATACCTTCATTTTTGGATCAATGGGTGAAATATTGATGCAATATCGTAAGCCTATCTGTTACCACTCTGAAAATTTTAACCAGGATGTTGTTAACTATCCTACATATGATAAAGAGTTGTATGAATTTGTCCAGAGCGTAAAGAAATGGAAGCATTACTTGTTAGGGAAGGAAAAAATCATACATATAGGTCACCAAACCTTATAGTATCTTCAAGCATAGACCAAATTGCAACAATATTGACACTATAGGTGGATGGATTTTCTACAACAATTTCATTTGGTAATCAAGTACAAAAAGGGGACAAGTAACAAGGTAGTTGATATGCTTTCTAGACCTCCTATTGTTGCTTCTATTGTTTTGAAAAATACTTCTTTATCTCATGATATCTATGTAGAACAATATGCCATCGATGAAGATTTTAAAGAAGTATATGTGAAGCTAACCCTTGGTGCATAGGTAGAGCACTATTGTGTGCAGGAAAAACTACTCTACCATGTTGGAAAGTTATGTATTCCTACAAGTGAACAAGTCCATGTAATATGAAAATCTCACACTTCTCTTGTGTCTGGGCATTTTGGGGTAGGAAAAACTATGGTTCATTTGTAGAGGTTTTGTTACTGGCCTCAAATGAAATAAATTGTAACTAAATATGTAAACGAGTGTGTGATGTGTTCTACATGTAAGCCTACTAATAGAAAACCGGGGCTATACTCACCACTTTCTGTTACATCCCATCCATGGAAAAGTGTCTCCATGGATTTTGTATGGGGTTTACCAATGACCAAAGGGGGTCATGATTATTTGTATGTTATAGTGGATAGGTTCAACAAGATGTGTATCTTGATGCCATGTAAAAAGCAGATCACTGCTAAGCAGATTGTTAATCTCTTCTTTCGGTATGTTTGGGTTCACATTGGATTACCCACATCCATTGTCTTGGATCGAGATCCTTGATTCCTTGGGGACTTTTGGACCAGATTATGGAGGATCATGGACACAAAATTGAAGAGGATAATTGATTTCCATCCATAGACCGATGGACAGACATAGGTGGTAAACTGAACAATGGTACTTTTTCTTTAAGGCTACTGTAGCAAGCCTTCCAAGTTATGGGATGAATAGATACCCTATGTACAACATGCGTACAAACGAGATTTACATTCATCCACTCAGAGTTCACCTTTTGAGACATGTTTTGGGTACCTACAAAAGATTCCTTTGGACTTGATGTATGGGAGAGATACCGATGTGAATGAAGAACAAACAAAGGATAGATCCTGCAATTTCATTCAGAGGATCTAGTAAATACACCAGGCAGTCAGGGAACAGTTGGAGAAAAGTCAAGCACATTATAAAGCTCAGCATGACAAGCACATGGTTGATCATCAGTTCCAGGTTGGAGACTGGGTATAGCTTCACATAAACAAGGAGATATTGAAGGGTGAAGGAAATAAACTCAAGCCCATCTGTTATGGACCCTTCACTATCTTGGATAAAAGTGGTACCAATAATTTTCATTTGGATCTTCCACCTTACATGCAGATCTACTCAATTGTGAATGTTGAGAACTTGAAACGTTTTTAGCCTCCCATGATCATGGATCAAGATGAGGAAGTTTCAATACCTTCAGTTGATGAGTTTGCACCTGACTACTTGGATGAGATGCAGGAAGATATCATTCTAGAAAGGAGGACACAGACTTCATGCAGGGGTTATGTTGATAATATTTGAGTATGCTTAAAAGGAACACATATAAGCAAGGCAAAGTGGATCGAGAAGGACAAAGTGAGGGGAATATTCCCTCACTTACCTATTGATTGATGAAATATTTTGGTGGTCCAAAATCTCTCAATGGGAAGGCATGATCCAAAAAGGATCCAGAGAAGGCTAAGATCAACTTAGAACTCACTGAGGCAACTCAGAATGCTCAGAATGGCTCCAAAAGATAGAGAAAGGGAAAAAATTCAAAGTCCCCAAAACTCAGTGAAAATGGCATGATCGTGAAGAGCATGTCACAATATTTCTAACAGCGCAAACAACTCATGAAACAAATTTATTGATTGAAATATATTCGAGGCCAAAGTTTGGTCAACCTAGCCCAGTCAGTAGGGGATGAGTCATCATCCGTACTATTGATGTCAGCATCCGTACGGATGACTTCATCGTCTATACAAATCACATGGTAGGATCAGGGAAGTGACACATGGCATGATGATGTGGAAACACTAGAGGTTTCCATGTGTCACCCGATTATTGGATTTTTGAATCGATCCATGGACCAATCGGATCGTGCCATGTGGTAGTTCGTAAGAATGATGTGGTGTGATGATGTAGAGTGATGACTTGGCAGGGGGAAGCATGGCCCAATGAGAGGCTTCCATGTGGCCTAATCAAGGGCTTCCACGTGACAGGTGAGAAATGCTGAAGGACAGCCCGTGAATAGATTTTGAAACAAAAATTGGTTGGTGGGTCTGCCAAATCTAGTGGACCACACCAACTATAGCCACAGTCATATCTCATTGGAGGACCTTATAGCGACACTGCTAAATTTAGCATGATGGATAATATATTGTTTACAACATATAACAAACAAACCAAAAATGGAGTCTATGGGGATCGACCTCGGAACCTTTTCCTTTTCCCATGCCTTAACACTTCCGCCCCTAACCACTAGGTCGCAGACGCCACTTGTTTCATATCACTAGTTTTAATATTTAAAACATGTATCCGCCCAACCACGGGGAGAAGAGGCATGGACCATACAACCTATCAGGCATGATTTTCAAGGTGAGTTACAATCATTATTGTAGGTTGCAGAGGGCACAGAAACTGAGACAAAATTCTTCTTAGGCCTAGGAGTGCCAGAGTCAGATCGAGGCGTGGAGACAATCATTTTTGGGTAATTCGATGCCACGAATTTAGTGGTGTTGTCTGTTTTATGATCTGAGAATTATTTCTGTAGCTTGATTTCATAATCATGTATACTTATGTATTTTGCCAAATTCTTTCGTTGAGTTAATGAAATAACCTACCCATTTGAGACGAGGACCTCGAGATGTAATCCACCAGGGACGAAATTTGTTATCAAGTTTTTGGGTTCAGATCTAATGCTCGTGTCTCTTCATTTTTGATTTTTCCCTTCTTTAATGGTGCACCTTAATTTATGCTGACTTAATGCAATTATTTATAAGTCACGATGAAAATATCCCGGATCAAAAATAGATTTATCTTTCTAATGCATGCAAAACAAGATGTAAAGGATAGTAAATTAAGATTCAAATCTAAATGTTATCATGCATATCTTAAGTAACCAAAGAATAGTTTCATTTGAGAGAGAGAGAGAGAGAGAGAGAGAGAGAGAGAGAGAGAGAGAGAGAGAAACTTGCAATGTTTGAAACCCTTGGGAAATGGGGCCTTTTTATGGATTAAACAAGATCTATGTCCTTTAATTTTGAAGTAGTGGAATATGCAAGCTTGATCAACCACTTCTTCGATCTTATGAGATCCTATGAACTAACAAAGATCTTGCAAAACAAAAGTTAAAGCTTGGTGTCACCTACAAGAAGGACTCAATGAGCATGTTATTAATATTATACATACATGCAAATAAATGTATTTCAAATAAGAAAAGAAAAGGGATTAATGAAAACAATATAGTATCAATAATCCTAAGCCTAGCTAAAAAATGAAGTACAAAACCAAGAACAACAGCACCTCATAATGAAACCATATGGCAATTATTCATCCACACAATAGCTCAATACACCGTCTTGACCTCCAAAGAATTTTTTATTCCAAATGAGTATTAAAATGATCTTACAAGAAAACTACAAGCTATACTCAAACTCCCATTATCTAAAGAATGGAGAGAGTGCTTGTTTATATAGAAAATCAGGTGAAGAATCCAAATATGGGGGGGGGGGACACTTCCCAAGGAGGGAGGGTGCAACACTTAGTGAGAATGTGTGAAACAAGAATATCAATTGGGCTGCCACATCTCCCAAGACTCCAAAATTTCACCACATTTAAGAGTGAGATGGAGTGACAACTTGCCACCTCTCAAGAGGTAGGTGACTCACCTCAAGGGCGCACCACCTCTTGAGAGGGGGGCACACCTCATCTTGGAGAACTTCCCTTCTCTTTAAAACTCAACAAAGAAGTCACCCATAAATCTCTCTTATGTGACGACAAGGATTAGTTAACCCAAAGAGAGGGTGATTTGACTCAAAACATGTCCCTGACATGTTTCCTAAAAAATAACACTTGCTATTTTTTTGTCTTTTATTGACTTTTTGTGAGTAAAATTGATTTTTAGTTATTTAAAATCATTATTTAAACTCACAAAGTGGGTACATATGTAAAGTAGGTATTCTAAGAAACAAAATGAGTACCCCTGAGGCATATGATTTCTCCTTGTACCACTTTTGGTGTAGCTTTTTCTTAGCATTCTGTCAGCTTTGATACCATGTAAATGTTTTGAACCTGCACAAAATAGATCTAGCTAAACAATAATAAACACATTTGCAGAGAGAATTGAAGAAAGAAGAAGAAGGAGAGAAAGAATGAAAGAATTCTCATTAACCGTTGTGAATAATGAATAATTTACACATGATATACTCTGTATAACTCAATGAGTGTGCACTGAAGGAGAACCAATGCACCATTGTGGTGGTCTAGAGTGATCTAGACACACACCAATAGTTGCGGGAGTGAGATTCCACCTATTCTAGTCTCTGAGGAAGTTACGGGAGTGAATTGCTACCTAGTTGAGTTAACTAGTCAACTAGTCTTCAGTTAACTGACTGAACAAAGAGTAGTGAGGAGTTAACTCAGGGAATCAAGGGTAATGCGCTATTCTAGTGATGTGTTAGCACATGGGCATACCCAGGGTTCAATGCTTCAACAATGCACAAACAAAACCCTAACTACTGGCCCTTTCAGCAACACCTTTGAAGCAAATGAAGTCTCACCCGAGGTAGAGGCAAGGGGGGTTGCAGGACTCAGGTGTCTACAACCTAGCTAGGACACAGATTTGTTATTACAACACTTAACAGAGCACTTAGATAATCAATATATGTTAGTTCATAAAACCCATTCACATCACAGATTAAACCCTAAATATAGAACAACGTAGTAATGAGAAGATCACACACCTCCAACCGCTTAGCACATAGCATTAACTCAAATATAGCATTCATTTATATTCAATAGAGAACTAAGCATCCATACATCTATCCAACATATATAAATATCAATGAACTAAGAAATAAACACACAAATAACATGAACAACATTGCACAAAGCACATCAACACAAGATATACGTGGTTCACCTCAGTGTGGGGCTACGTCCACCAACTTCTTATTCTTATTTATTAGTATTCAAGCCTCTTACATTCATCTACTCTTGTGCACAAAGCCACAGAGCCAACTCCACAAAGGATAGGAGATCTAAGTGTACCTCACCAAATCCTCCTTCCCCAAATTAGGTCAGGGCACAAATCCTTACACAGTCTGTGCACAAAGCCTCCTACAATCACTTGCACTCATCTCTTCAAGTCTTAACATATTCTAGTCATGCACTAAGCCAATGACCTCTTGCACTAAGATGATTCTAGTACTTCTTACATCGCTTATCTTTCTATTTATACATTTACAAAAGGGCGTAAACATGGGTAATATGGTCCGACATTCCATACCTGTTACATAATGTTAAGGTCCTAACCCGCACATAGGTAGATCAATGTATTCGGATGTAATAAAGGTCAATATTAATAAGACCTTTCAATAAAATAGAATAAGGCGGATGTAAGAAGACCTAATAGAAGCTTCCGCTTCTAGAAGGATC
>SNQJ01S0061465.1:16380-41636 GCA_010110895.2 Picea sitchensis | reverse complement strand
AATTTCTATGCTCTCCTTCATCATGCTGTGCAGATCCTCTTCTTTTGGATGATTGATTTCTGAAGTACATAAAGGATCTGTTGAGATGGATGTTGATAACTCCTCAATCTCAGGTCTTAGTGATTGCTCTCCACCAGAGGTAGTCCATAAGTTTTCAACTTCCTTCACAGTTTGGCAAGGAAGATCATTTTGTAGCTCATAGGAACTTGATTCTTCTAATATTTCCGGAGAGGTAGATAAGTTCTTGAATATTATCAAGATGTGTTCTTCCTGAAAAGAAGAGATCCCAACTGTTGCTAGGATTTGAGAGAGTTCTTCCAAACTAATGGTCACCTTTGAATTCATCTTTTCATTTGATAAAACTTGGTTCACACAAAGATGATGTCCAAAAATTTAGGATCTCCTGATGGTGGTAAGAAAACAAAGGTTATATTGTTTGGTTCTGCGGAAGGCTCAAGTGGTCTTGCCTCCTGTCCCACTATTATTGATGCTTCAATTTCTTATTCTATAGTGCTCCCTGTTTTAGTCTCTTTTCGAGACTTCTTTAGCTCTTTGGGTTGAGCTAGCTCCTATTTTTCGGTATTGGTCTGCGGAGCTTATGAGTGGAATGTTACTTCCCCCAAAGAGATCGGAAGGAACATTGGTTGAAAGGTCCGATTTTGATTTAATGTATCTACCTTGTGGGTCTCTAGGCCTATTCATGAAAGAAAGTAAAAACAAAAGAGAAAAGATACCATCTGGTTTCTAGGTCTATTTCATGAAAGTAAACAAAAACAAAAACAAAAACTACCATTGGGTTTGGGGGAACCTGCTATAGCAAATGTATAGGTTCTTACCTCTCGTCTTAAAGCTCCCCCGCCACCAAGCTAATGCTAAGGTCTAAGGATGATCTATTTCCTAACTACTTCTTACCTTAAGACAACTCCCTGACAACGACACCAAAATGTTAGGTGTTTTATATGTACTAAAAAAGACAGTAAACTACCCTCAATTAAATTGTCAACCCGGGGTAAGTAAACTTAGAGTTGTAGCAAAATATATGTCAAAGATAGAAGGTTGGTAGGAGTGTAGACTAACTAAGGAAAGCAGTTATCTAGGGCTAATCTACTCAAGCAAACCTATCTAATTAACAAACCCTACTAAACAAATTGAAACTAGGTAACCTAAGTACTTTTGGGCCAAGGACTGATGGATAGTTCCTAAGAAAGCAAGTAAAAACCCTATTCAAAGCAAACTAGTTAATGACAGTAAGCAAAGGTAAACTACTAAGCATAATAAGCAAATGACAAAAGAAAACTTCTTTAACTTGCCAACCTACATTCAATGAGCAACTATCCTATGAAAGCAAATAAATAAGCAAGTAAGAAAAAACACCTATCTAACCTATTAAATAAAATAGACAAGCAAGCAAAGGCACCTAAATAACCTACTAAAGAAAAAGACAAGTAAGCAAAGGAAATTAACTAACCTACGAAAGAAAATAGACAAGTAAGCAAAGACTTCTCATTGAACAACTACCTAGCCTAAGAGGCAAGTGGACTAAATGCCTAATGCAAAACTATTTTTAATGCATGAAAGGAAATTTAAATGCTCAATGCAATGCATGAAAGTAAATCTAGTCTATTGAAGGCAAGAAAGACTAACAACTAATTCTTGAGAAAACTGCTATCTAATCTATCAAAGAAAAGTCTATCTATCCTATAATAGCAAATAAGACTATCTCCTAAGCTATGAAAGCAAGAAACTATATCTATGAAACACTCAAATATAATGCTGGTGGTTGTGTGAATTCCTTCGGTGGTGACGGATGATATCTCGATGACACTTGAAAACAAAGGACAATTCCAACGGTATAAAATCAACACTAATCTCAATGGCAAAATGGAAGGTGTGGATTGAACAATCCAATGAAAACTTAGCCATGACAAAAATAATGTTAAATACCTTGCATATTAAACCATCAACAACATAACGAGATCATCATTATTTAACTAAGAAATTTAATTGCATTTTTAATCTATGAAAGGAAATTGCGTAAAAGAAAACTATGCTATGTCTACTCTAATAATTCAAAGTTCAAACTACAATAAGAAAGTGCTTGAAAACATAAATTAAACTATGATATTAAAAAGCAAACTAACAACTACATTAACCAACAACTAATTAAATGAGATCTATATGAAATTGAAATTAGCAAGCTTGTAATTAAAAACTGGAATTAATTCTATCTATCCATCAATCCTTGTCAAAGAAAACCGAAATAAACAAACTCTGTTCTAATCTAATAAAAACTCTGTTTTAACTTGATTACAAAACCATAACTCGAAGCATAGTTTAACATCTACATGCACATGAGGTTAATATAAAGACTTGGGGTTAGTATGGAGTCTTGCAAGACCTTTTCTAAGCTATAAAATCAACACATGCTAATCTGTATTAACATCTAACCTGCAAAACAATTAAAACAATTAAGCCACAACAAACTAGTTAGCATAATAAAAACATGCATGTACAGAAAATAAAAAGAGAGAAATTAAATTAAGAAATTCATAAATAAACATAAAGAGAGTTGCCAGACTGCTGGTGCCCCCCCCAGCAAGTCGTGGTCACTCTCTAAAAGTACACCACGAGCTTAGCATGCCGAATTCACCATAAAAATCCAAAAACGCAGTTCTGGCATAATTCTGACAATGTAAAAACTCAAACAGAGCAAAATCGTTTTCTTGCAATTCTAATGCTTATGCTACTTGGTTCTTCTACTTAACAATCATATGAACACCTCAGTGGTATTTATAACATTTACAAACCAAGTGGTCGACCACAGGAGGGTTGAACCACCTCTAAATTTGACAAATTACAATAAATGATGCTCTAACTGTCAAAACGGAGTAAGCCAATAATCATATTCTTTGGACAACTGAAAATGAGTTGTCTAGAGCTTAGTAGCTGGAGGGGGCGATGATAAACAAAACTCATGTGCCCGATTTATCCATCACTAGCTTCCAATACCATAACCGCCAACTCGCCTTGCATTTTTGTGCAATACGGAGTGCTGGAACGAGTGCCGGATCGAGTGCCGGATCAAGTGCCGAAACTAGAAACATAATGCATTTTTGCCCTGTAAGATAAAAAAAACGTAAATTAGCTCTTGGAAACCATAAAACATGATGAATTATACTTGATTCAATCATTAAACATGAATTACACGTACCTTATGGCGATCATACCATTTTATCATGAAATTCTTCAAAAAGATCCTTTAAAGTATGAAAAACACATATGTACATGTGGCAAAAGTGTATAATAACTGTCATGAAAGTGATCATATCTCAGGCTCAACAGTTATTCTTAAATAGTTGCTTTTTCTTATTGCAATGATTGAACTAGTTTGCTTCAAGTAGGGTTTTCACTTGTTTTCCTAGAACTATCCATCGATCCTTGGTCCAAAAGTACTTAGGTTACATAGTTTCAAGTTGCTTAGTAGGGTTTGCTCATTAGATAGCTTTTCTTGAATAGATTATCCTTAGATAGCCACTTCCTTAGTTAAAATATACTATTACCATCCCTTCTACCTTGGCATATATTTTTCTACAACTCTAAGTTTACTTACCCCGGGTTGAAAATTTAATTGAGGGTTTTTAGTGTGTTTTTAGTGCATACAGAACACCCATCAATAAACTTCCTCGACATCCAGAGAAGTTACTTCCTAAGTTCAATCCTGAAACCTCAGGATTGCCTAAAGATCATATCAAGAAATTTATACTAGCGATCAGGCTTATGAACGTCCAACATGAAGACGCAGTTTGTAGGTTGTCCCCCTACACTTTTGAGAACTCAGCCTCAACATGGTATTTTAACTTACCTATATGATCCATAACTAGCTGGACAAAGTTTCAAAAAGATTTTCTAGATAAATTTGCGGAAGAAACCACTACAGGAGCTCTGATGGCTGAGTTGTTCGCCGCCACCATGAGTTCGAAAGAGAAGGTTACAGATTTCAATCAAAGATTCACAACTATATTAAACAAATTCCATCCCGAAGCCAAACCAACTCAGGAGTTGCAAATCAAAGTATATGCTAATGCGCTCCCAACTTCTATTTCCATGTTTGTGAAGAGGGTTGCCAAACAAACCTTAGTTGAGAATTTTGAAGAAGCTAAAACGATAGAATTCCAGATGAAAATGTATAAATAAGGCCAAGTCTCTTTAGTTAAGAAACAAGTTCAACCTCCTCCCAGGAGAGGACTCCTTTTGACTAGACCACCGGGGAAACAAGCAGAACAGACTCCTGACAAGGGTAATGGAGGCATAGAATATCTACAACGCATGGTTAAGAAATTATCAAATGATATCATAGACATGAAGAGAAATGTAGGGGAAGGAAACCAAGTCCAAAGACCCTATAAGCCTTTCTTTAAAAGAAACCCACCGCTCAAAGCAATTGAATCTCCCCTAGCTAACTTGAATATCGATCTAGGGAATGTCACATCGGATTCTCTCTGTACTTATCACCATGAAAACCACTTTGAAAGAGATTGCCCTCAATGGGTGAATGCCATGAACTTGATGGCCGACTGTTTTTTAAATGAGGTTTCCCTAACCGAACAACCACGTAGTTCGGTTAT
Organism: Picea sitchensis; assembly: GCA_010110895.2. NCBI lineage: Eukaryota > Viridiplantae > Streptophyta > Pinopsida > Pinales > Pinaceae > Picea > Picea sitchensis. The sequence goes on along the minus strand of SNQJ01S0061465.1, from coordinate 37,011 downwards.
GAATGTTGCTGACCAGGAAGAGATTGACCCACCAGAATATACAACCATGCTAATATGGGATCCTAACCTAATTATGCCTTCCGATGACCTATTTCAGGTTCAAGAACCACCCACAGAGGTCTTAGTTGTGCAAACTATAAGTAAAGGTCCTCCTGTATTGAAGGATCCCACTACCACTCAAACGTCAGGATAAAGGTCAACTCCTGATCACCCGAAATCACCTTTTTCTCCCCGTAAGAACCCTATTAGCATCCATACCCGAGAATCGCCCAAACTGGAGTACAACGTAGTTGAAGATCCAAAGAATTTAAAGGCTAATATATTGGTCATGGACATATGTAGAATCCCTCAGCAAAAATATTTCCTGCTACAAGCTTTGAAATCAATAGAAAACCCTATGAGAAGTAATGAACAACAAATAAATCTAACTTCCACAAATCTAGTAAGTAAACCAACCACGAATACCTGCTCAGAAGATAAGAAGGGAAAACCTTTTGTCCCACCGTTCCTCTTAACATTTAAAGTCTTCAACAAGAACCTCCACAATTGTTTGGTATATTCAGGAGCATCTTCCAACGTGATGCCCTTGTCTATTTGCAAAAAAATAAATGTGGTTCCTCTCNTGGGTGAACTCAAAGATGTAATGATTAGGATAGTGACACATCCTAAGTTTGTGCAAGTGATTGACATCATTATAGTAGAAATCCCAGAGGCCTATGGGTTATTACTAAGTCGAGATTGGTCTGAGAAGTTGAACGGGTACTTTAGTATAGACTGGGAACACCTTTGACTACCACTGAAGAGATACAAGAATATGATCATAATCGATAGGGATAGATACTTGAAACATATGGTCACTGATCTAGAGACCTCGAATGAACCCTCATCTACATATTTCCCCATCCTAGGCAATTATTCATGCGATTCCTATTTTGGGAAATTCTCCCCTCTCTCATCTGATGTCCCCCTTACTCAGAACTCCGAAATGGTCTTTGAAGAGAAATCGCTAATACCGACAGAGGAAACCCTCTTCTGTCAAGAACCTATGCTAGAAATCACCGGACAAAAAGATAGGAGGGAAATAAAGTAATAAGAAGGAAGAAACGGTTAAATTTCGTTCACAAATTTGGACCATATATTTCAATGGATCTAAATCACAGGAAGGATCAGGGGCAGGGTGTATCCTCATCGATCCAAAAGGTAAACGCCATTTCATGTCCCGTAGACTAGAATTCGAATGCACCAATAACACCGCCGAGTATGAAGCTCTAGTACAAGGGTTAAAGAAATCCATAGACTTAAACATCAAAGAATTGACGGTTTTTGGAGACTCAAAGATTATCGTTAGACAAGTAAGGAATACTATACATTGCAATTCCTTGCACCTAAATAAATATTAACAAGAAGTGCATAGGTTAATAGAGCATTTTGAAGCTTTCAACATCACCGCGATCCCTAGAGAAAAGAATATCCTTGCTGATTCCCTCGCCACAGTTGCTTCAAGGATGTCACCTCTAGAATATTATGAAGCCTCCTGATTCACCATGGAACTACTCTACAAACCATCGGTGCCGAACAATATTTCTAATTGGAAAGTCTTTGAAGGGGATGAACAGATCATCAACTTTATGACTAACCAAGATAATTTCAAAGACTTAGCTATTGACGATAAAGTATTCTAGGAACAATCAATAGGAACTGATCCTCAGACATGTCAACCTATTGATAAATCAAAGTCTCACACAATCCCGAAAGGGATATTTAATTTGGAAAACCTTTTTGACCTGAAGGAACAATTTAAAGGGCCTGAAAATTCAAATACCGGTAGCTCCTGTCCTCTACATGAGACTATAAATCTCAGAACCCTGGAAAACCCAAAGAATGTGAATCTCAACAAGACTATATCTAAAGAATAAAGAAAGCCTTACCTCAAACTGTTCAGACAATACCAAGATGTCTTTGCATGGTCCTATCGAGATCTGAAAACTTATGATACCCGCATCATTCAACACACTGTCCCGTTAAGACCCAAAGTGAAACCCTTACAATAGAAGCTCTGAAAGTATCAACCATCCCTGGAACCTCTCATGTATAAGGAATTGAAGAAACTTTTGGATGCCAAAATAATCTTCCAGGTTAGACATTCCGCGTGGGTAGCAAATTTAGTTCATGTGAGGAAAAAGTCTGGAGAAATCCGCTTATGTGTAGATTTTAGGAACCTCAATAGAGATTCAGAAAAGGACAATTACCCAGTCCCGCCAATGGAGTAACTCCTACAGACCGTGTCTGGCTCAGAGATTTTCTCTCTACTGGATGGTTTTTCAGGACAACCAAGTCCTGGTTTTAAAGGAAGATTGTTTGAAAACTACCTTCCGAACCAAGTGGGGAACCTTCACTTATAAATGCATGCCTTTTGGGTTAATCAATGCAAGGGTGAGCTTCCAAAGGGCCATGGATGTAGCATTTCGGGGACTAATCAACAAGTGTGTGGTAGTGTATCTGGACTACGTAACTGTGTATTCAAAGAACAAAGAAGAACACATCCAATACTTAACTCAGATTTTCGAAAGGTGTAGGAGATATGACATATCCTTAAATCCTAAGAAAAATATTTTCAGCGTCGAGGAAGGTAAGCTGCTAGGCCACATTATATCTCAAGCAGGCATTCACATAGACCTAGAAAGGATTAAGGCCATAGCTTAAATCCTATTGCCTCACAACAAGAAAGCTATGTAGTCTTTTTTAGGTCAAATCAATTTCGTGAGGAAATTCACTCTCGATTTCGTGGAAAATATCAAACCCTTACAAAATATGATTGATAAAGATGCCAAATTTAAATGGGACGATGAATAGAAGGATTCTTTCAGCAACATCAAAATTGCTATATCTGAAGCCCCCGTGTTATGAAGTCCCGATTTCAACAAAGATTTCTTCCTCTATACTTTCTCCTTTGACTAGTTTTTAGCTATAGTATTGACTCAGAAGGATGATGAAAACAACAAGGCTTCAATGTCATTCATGAGTACTAATCTCCAAGGAGACGAACTTAATTATCCTGCTATAGATAAACAAGCCTATGCAATATATAAGGTAGTAAAACACTTCAGGTCCTACATCCTCAAGAACCACACCAAAGTAATCGTACCCCACCATGCAGTTCGATCCCTATTCACTCAACAGGAGATGGGGGAAAGAAGAGGGAATTGGATGGCAGTAGTTCAAAAATTTGATCTAGATATACAACTTGCCAAACTAGTTAAAGGGCAAGGATTGTGCAAACTTGCAGCTGAAGCCCAGGACCAAGTAAATGAAGATCCCAGATGGGAGAATGAAATGAAATTATGGTGTGGTGAAGCCTCATACATTTCCCCAGGAAAAGAGTCTTGGTATAAGAATTTAACTTATCTCCTACACCATGGGACTTGTCAAAAAAATCTCAACACTAGGGAAATGAGAGCTCTCAGGTTAAAATATGCACAATATTGCCTCATAAATTCGGTACTATTCCAGATTAATTATGATGGGGTACTATTAGAATGTCTCAAACATGAATATGCAGATAAAGTTCTGAAGGAGCTCCATGATGGCCCTGCCGATGGACATTTCACAGGAAACACCACCGCTCATAAGATACTGAGAGCTGGCTATTATTGGCCCACCTTGTTTAAATACGCTCACACCTACGCTAAAAACTGTACAAATTGTCAAGTAAGTGTTGGGAGGGAGAAAAGAGCGATAGTCCCACTCTAACCAGTGACTGTCTCTAGGCCTTTTGAGCAATGGGGGTTGGATATCATAGGAGAAATTACACCCAGTTCTTTGAAACAACACAAGTACATTCTTACCACCACCGATTACTTCACGAAGTGGGTAGAAGCCATCCCTTTGACTCAAGTAAATGAGAAGGTGGTGACCCATTTCATAGAACAACAACTAATCACAAGGTTTGGGGTCCCTTCTATCCTAAATTTTGATAATGCGGCTTATTTTTCTTCCACTCTATTGACAAAGTTTTCTCTGGACAAAGGAATCATAATTAGGTACTCTACAAATTATTATCCATAGGGAAACGGGGTGGAAGAATCAACTAATAAGAATCTAGCGAGAATATTAAAGAAGACAACTGCAGATAACCAAAGGAATTGGCATAATGTACTCCATAACGCTCCATGGGACGATAGGGTCAAACCTAAGGAAGCTATAGAAAATTCTCCGTACTTTCTGGTTTATGGGTAGGAAGCCATTCTCCCAAATGCGCTTTATCTTCCATCTCTTCAACTAGCCCAAGATTCCAGTGGGGAACCTTCATCGGTCATACAACAAAGAATTGATACTCTGCTCATGCTAGAAGAAGAGAGATAAAAGGCTAAGTCAAATCTCCTAGCTCACCAACAGATAGTGAAAAGATGGTTTGATAAACATAAGGCTAAAGAGAATTTTTTTGAAGTAGGAGACTTAGTCCTAAAATGGGACAGAGCGACTGAGCCTAAAGGAAAACATTCTAAGTTTCAAAATATATGGCTCAAACCTTTCCAGGTGGCTGAGAAGATTGGGGTAGGAACTTATCAGTTGCAGAATCCGAGGGGGGAACCTGGTGCCCTCCCAGTGAATGGCCAAGCCCTAAAACAATATTTCCAATAATAAAAAAAAATGAAAAAAAGTAAAATGTTTTGTGTTTTGTATGAGTGTTTTCATGATTGTGAAATGCATTTTTGTTGTTTTATTTTGATTTTTGGACTTTTGCCCTTTTGAAGGTTGTGTTCCACGAGACAATGGTTGACTTTAAACCATGCGACATAGCGAACTCTGTTCCTAACTCGTTACTCATACAAACACAAGAGGCATAGAGGAACTTGTAGTTGCCTTGAGGAGTCCTCTATCTAACCTGTGCGAAGGAACAATTTCAGAGAAATGTCAGAAGTGTCTTCTTAGTGTTATGGTAAGACCTTAAGGGAAAGAAGGAAAGCTGGAAAGGACTACATGAATCCCGAAGACAAAGCTATCAAAGGATCCACCTTAACCATCTCACTTTGAAAAATAAATAGACATCATCCTCTCCCACTTTCTTAGGGCATTATGCCGAAGTAAAATTGACATTATCAAAAGAGTGAATAGTAGGAGAGGGTATTAAGATATCTCTGGCGGGGCTATGGATGCTCGCTGGAAGCGGAGAAAGGTCCATGATGTCGGGGTGACTCCGCCGAGGCTATGGACATCGCTCGCTGGCAGCGGAGCAACACCGAAGCAAGTGGATAAAGGTAACTAAAGGCTCTATGCCAGTGAATGCTTCTCTAGAATTTTGTAAAAAGGGGCATGAGTCAGGGTTACCAGAAACAAAGGAGGAATAAAGGTTAAAAACTCCACAGGCAAACCCATAATTATCAACCGGAGAATTTCAAATGCAAGGGTAAAAGAGGCTCTGATTCAAAACCAACTAATTTCTCCACCAAATTTTGCATCAGCTGAGCCCTGAAGGAGCAACAAAGATTCTTCTTTCGCCCAGTAAGTCGCCATTTTTTGAGCACTCAACACACCCTAAAAATCCCATGTCAAATTTTACTTTTTGGGTACCACTTGATCTGTCACACTATCTAATTCGACCTCAGTATGAAAAAATGTTGCCTCTGCTTATCATTTTGTTTTCCATTTAAGTCTTTCAAAGTTTGCTCGAGCATGCGAAAACCAATAATTTAAAAGACTAACAGCTAAATTAGAGAATTAACAGTCAAAACGTTCCCCGACACACTTAAGGAATTCAACATCGGGAAGGATTGAGCATGAAAGAAATCACTCGAGAGAACCAAGGTCACCGAGTGCCGATCTTTGTCGACGTCGAAAAATGGAAGATGCTCTTTCGCGAGGATATCGCCGACAACCAATTCCCTTCAGTGTCGGTAAGGAGCAAAAAGAGTAGGTGTTGCATGAATAAAGAAAATTTATCGTCGATCGCCGACTCCTGGGAGGTCATCGGTATCTAGGAATTTCCAAGGATGGTAACCCACAAGGGAACTACGTGATGAAACTATCTCTGAAAGCCAATCCCCGATAACTTTTGGCATTAGAGAGATTTTAGAAGGATATCCTGTAGAGACCGTGATAGGTCAATCCCTGATCGCTGACCCCGACACCTTTCGGCCTCGACAATCCCAGGTTTATTTTAATCCATGTCTCCTATCGAAAGACCTAACTCCGACTGAGATATATGGCCAAACTGCCTGTCTTCTTTTGCCACCGGTTGTTGCCTGAGTAGTTAGACATACGATCTAGTTTTTATTGAGTCGTTAATAACTGCCGAGACCCACGACGCACCCCAAATCAATTTGTCCACGTCAGCACCGTACGATGAAATCAGTCGGCGTCAGAGGTTTTCTCTGGAGGATGCCAACGAGAATATACACAAGGATATCACTGATTCCTGATATGCCCACTAAGAAAGCAACGTGATGGGACGTTTTAGCTCTAAGATACGATGGATCTGAAGCATTTAAAGAATTAATTAATTCAAAAATCCCGCATTAGTTTCTAATTCGTGCACGAATAAAAAAGGACCGTTTGAACGTATCGATACAGTGCATCACCCTCCGCGCCTCGCCGTCAACTCATGTAGAATTTATTTTGCAAAGATTCAATAATAGGTTCTTTTCAATTTCACTCATCACTCAAATTAATTGATTGATATGACTGGTAGGATCTCTCCTGTTAAATCCTTTTGAGTCATTGTAAACAAGATTATTCTATGCGCAAAGAAGTTCAGAGCATCCAGAGGAGCAAGATGAGCAATCCAGGGAAAGCTTCCAAGGTCTAGTGAGTATTAAACAACAGTTAGAAAGCGCTATAGGGACGATGCCTCTGAAGAAACCTACCACAACGAAATCTCCGAGAGTGCTAAATCTAAAGGAACCAAAGGTAGGAGAAGGCTCTTCTCCAACGGTCACAAAACAATTAGACTTTTCTCCAAAACCGATGCCCGTCATCAAGACATTCACCAAGGAGGTTTTTGCTCAGCCTTCAGCCTTTGGAGGCATAGAGGTGAACATTAGGACCAAGACAGTATTCCCGCATTGGGAAGATATTTTCAGTAAAATCAAGCGGGAAAAATTCCCCGAATATACTCCACACAACGATCCCGATACAAGAAAACTCGACGATGAAGTCCTCCTGAATTTTCGAAAGGTGTATCTGCACATGGTGGTGAGCAGGACTCCGGTATTCCCCTGTATAGAACTCCTGAAGTGGATTATCGATCACAATGACACACAAATATTCTTGATTAATGATGACAATGGTGGGTGTGTTGGGGTTTTCCTTCCATTCGAAGTGAAGAATTACTACAAGCTCAGAGAGCCGAAAAAACAACTAAACAACGATTTTGTTGTAAGATTCTATGATAAACATGATACCGAAAAGGTGATGGTGTCATGGTGGAGAGAGGATACAAATTTTACCAATCAGACCTCTGGCTAGTACCCGATGACCAACCTAAGGGAGCTATACATCTATCTAATGACCCTCCTCTGCGATTGCATGGGGAGAAATACTGCTCCAGGTTTTCATAGGATTGGATTCCTTTAGCTTATACGATAGCCATTTACGGAATAGGTTTTAACTGGGGCACCATCATTTCCAAACAACTGAGCACCTTCATACGAAAAGCTCAGACACCAAGGAAGGAGAGACTCCATCTTTCTACATGACATCTTATCTATTGGACGTCATCTGTGCCAGAAATGTCTTTGCCAGAATGAACTTAATTTGACACACCTCAAAACTCCCGATCCATGTATATTTCGACATCTTGTGGGAGAATAGGTACAAGAAATCCTACTCTCTCATTTGCGATCAGTTCATCACACGTATTTATTCCTTGTTGTTCAAGAAAGAGTGACCAAGGCTGTTGGATGCAACCAAAAAGATTGTATCGAAAGTTGGCCACTAGTATTTAGATAGATGAGCATGATACCTACATCAGGGTTTTCGATGCCACCAGAGCACCCCATCTGTTACCTGTGTATGTCCCCAATCGACTGATAATAGGAGAAATCTATTAATAGACCATCCTGCAAGGTTATAATGCTACTCTAGTAAAAGATAAGAAGCGGGTGTTCATACCTTATGGATTCCATATAGGTTTCTACGTGGTAAAAGACACTGCTCAAGAAAAATAGGAAGGGTTGAATCAATTGGAGTTTTGATTCCAGATTGGTTGCTTTTGCAAGCATGACCCAAAAGGTTTAGTCCTAAAGCACGCATCACAAGTATCTTCCTACTGGACATATGCCCATGACAGGTTTGAAGATGATATCTTCACTGAAAATGATCATAACTGGGATGAGGTGGTGGCAAGGATAACTGACCCTAAGGCAACTAGGTTCAAGGCCATGAATTTGGATGAGCAAGAAACAATCTTGGAAAAATAGTCTCAAGAGGTCCTCAGGTCCAGGGAAGAAAGGATAGCATCCGAATCAGTTGGAGCAGTGGAAGCTCCCCAGGAAGCCACCAAAACAACAAAGATTTCCTAGGTAACTCCGGTACAAGACAAGAAATTCCCCGAGGCTCAGGATGCGGTGGGGAGAGGGGAACTCATGTATCAACAAGCCCAACAAATGATGAATCGTATGAGGGATAACCCGGACCTCATCAAGATACCAAGGCTTCCGACCAATAGCCCAAAGGAAAGCCCGACGGAGCCAAACAACCCTGATTTCATAAACCTTGATAACATCAACGGGTCAGATGACCCTGAATCCATAATGCCACTGGCCGGATCACTGACAGGTGTGACGAATCAACTAGAGATGGGTCGGGTATCAGTGGAAACAAGCGCGCCTAATCCTTTGAGTGAGTTTATAAATATATATAGTGATGATGAGAGCCCAAAGGCATCTCTTGGGACTCCTGTGCATGTCCAAGAAGAAAAGGGACCTGAGAAGACTTCTTCTCCTGATCCTAGGGTCCAAACCTAGGAGGTCCTAGAAAAGGAAATAAAATCCAAAAGTGTTCCTGACACACAGAAGCCCGATGCACTGGAGACCCGAGCAGATAGTCCGAAGGACAAGTCAAAACCGGACGAGCCAAAGGAAGGATCCCCACAAAAGGAAATCAACGTTTTGACGAACCATGCACAAGTAAGTATCGAGTCTACTCTCGACACCTCTATTTGACTCAATACTCAGATCCCCAACAAGCGACAGGCAGAGGCTGGGCCTTCAGAGCGCAATGAGAAAGTTCAAGAACCCAATCTTGAACAAATATACACCACCAAAAGTCTGGGAGACACACTCAGATGGGGTGATCATCAAATCCTTGAACCTATGGACGAAGTAGCCAATATATATGCGATTGTTTATGATCAAAAGAGAAAGGATATTTTCCAACAGACCCCCAAGAAAAGGAGGATTACATTGTACTGCTCCATCCTCACCACTACAAAGGAAGAGTTGATAAAAACATAAAATGCCAGAAAATCTGAACTTATCGGTGTAGGGAGAGCGATCTCGGATGCCACCCTAGACAGAGCTAGAAGAGATGAGAAAGAATTGGTCATCGCCCTAAAGGAACTAGAACATTTGCACCACCTGGATGAATACTATCAAGGCACCACTTAGACCTCGGGATACCTGAGAAGCGAGTTCAAAGAGGCTTACAACAAGTTCACACACGAGCGACACCTTTTTCTACGAAGATAACTGAGCTCTAGGAAGAAACTCTCATGGAACTCACAACGTGAAAGGATATGGAGCGGTGGTATGAAAGGGCAAAACAAGCTGTAGAGAGAATTGAATACATTGATGCAGTCAAACAGGGCCGAGATAAAGAAGAACATGACATTCAGATATTGGGAAAAGAAGTCTTGATCGCATGAAGAGATCCACTGAGTATTGGGCTAAGGTGTCTCAGGAACCACACTGGGAAATTCAAGAGCAGTGGGCCAAATGCGAGAAACATTAGGATAAAATCAACAAAGCAATGAAGGATATTGGGCTCCCTGAGTTCGACACCCCCAATGACTTCGTTGACTTGTGCGACATAGTCAAATCACATACCAAGAAAGATTCATTATGGGCCTAAGAGCTAACGAAGGTGACCAACACTGCACCCGGACAAGTGCAACGATTTATGGAACATTTGATTAGATCTCGGACTGTGATACAACAGTTAAACACCAGTCTAGTGAAGTACCAGGCGCATGTGGTGGAGGTTAGAGGAATTTATGCAGATCTAATGGAACAACACAGATTTCCATGGGCCCAAACCTTTGAGGAGCTGTTCATCAATTGGTCGGAGTATGAGAAAAGTCACCCTTTCAAGCGATATCTTGAGTTGATTGTTAAAGAAACTGTTAGAAGAGGATGCCACGTGGTGATTTTTGTTTTGTTTAAAATAATCTTAGCCGTTATTTTTAGTTAAATTTTATGTTATAAATAATAACATCGACCAATTAGTTAAGGGTCGATGGTTGCTGCAAGAAACTCTTTTTTTGGTTTGTTAAGAACTATTTCCGAGCTAGCTTTACTTGAGATGTCCTTCTGGACCAGAGACAAAGTTATTTTCATCAAATGCATGTGTGATTGGACATGGAGAAGAACTATTTCCTATCTCATCTCATGAATGATGCTGTAATGAGTAAGAGAAATTAAATCTATTTGTCAAGTTATCTGGTGCAATGTTTTGTTGTTCTTTACTTTAATGACGAAGATGAATCATTGTGTTATCATGTGATGGATGATTAAGTAGGTGGATTATTCTGCTTGCCTTTGTTTTATCACATATTTGTTTTCTTCCTGATAATTAGTATCTCAGACAATAATTGGATGCTCACATGGTTAATGTATTATTACTAGGCCTGTGGTATAGAATTGTTGTCTGCATGCTTGAGTAGCGAGTTATCCTAAGCTCAACATCTTCTCCAATAGTTAAACTTAATTCTATTTTGTTTCCAAGTTGGTTTATACCAGCTTACAATCTGACTTCGATCCCACTTAAGAGAAAATAAAATAAAATAAAGTCCCAACTGAAGGAGACACCTTCGCAAGAAAACGTAAAGCCCATCGATTAATTGGCCGGATCACAAGATCTAGAGAGCCATTCCACTATTAAACGCTGCAGAGTCTAATTGAGCCTCGGTGGTAGGTTTGGTTCCTACTATTGAACTAAAGCGATTTAAGACCCATCAACACTATGGAAGTTCAAACCCCCCCCAAAAAGGCAAAGGAAACTCAATAAAGAGAAGAAATCAAAGTTGAAATAGGAAGACGACTCAAGAAAAGAACTAAGTCAAAACCAATCAAGTGAAACTTAAAGGCCTATTTACTTTAACCATCTAATGTAGCCATGTAATAAGAAATCAAAGTCAGTGTGTAAAAAAGGAAGAAGCATATCCAAATCAGTAAAAATTAAAGTGGGGCCCCAACTTTTACTAAAAAATTAGGGGGTTATTGTGGGCACAACATAGTATAAGGATTACCTTATAAATTGATGCTCAATTATTGTCAATCCAAACTATGAGAGGTAAAGATAATGGACATAAGTCATAAATATATAAACTAGAGCATGATTTCTCTAGTCCTTGATGTATCCTTTGATCTATATATAAGAAACTTGTAAAACAAGGGTGCATTAAGATATTCCCACAATGAAGTGGCCTCATTGTGAAGCTTTCATTCCTACAAGGATATATAAACTATGGGTTGGTTGACCACGTCTTGAAATTTTGAGGGTTGTTCTTGAGCTCTATTGTAATTATCAAGTGAGATCCCAAAGACAATGGTGACGAGGGTAGAGAAATGCCCTTTGAATGAGTGCCATCATTTCAAATGTTAATAGCATTAACACAATTGGACTAGATTGTGTTCTTGATGACATTTTCTCAATCATGGACACTAAAAGAGCACATATAAAACACATAAAATATGTGCAAAAATGTACATGGAAATCCTTGGAATATTGCATTCATTATTATTAAAAATAATTGTGTTGTTAGCATCACCTAAGTCTATAGGCATTTCTCGATATTGTGGCAATGTGTCTCCCAACAAATAATGATTACCTTGTTTTTATGTAACTGCGTCTAAGTAGACTTTAAATGCTACGACGATGATTAATTCATTATATTCTTTTGTGTGTAAGGAGCCTAATTTCCATAATTATTAGAATAATTCTCATTAGAAGAATAGCAAGGTGAGAATTGAGTGTCATAATATTGTAATTATTCTTGCTAGCAACTTGCTAAGGGATTTTAAGTATTTATTATTTGTTGTTGTTAATGGATTAATTTTGACATTGTTAGTTCCTACACCATAACTAAATATTGAATTGTTAAATCTATTTAGTTAATTGACATTATTCATAAAATTTATGTAGTCTTGTCTGAAGTATTGGCATACCCATATATACATAAGCAATGCCATAGGTCCCCTTCCTAGCCGACATCATACATGGGTGGGATAGGGATAGATGATGAACCTCTTTCATTCTAATCATTTTCAACAAGTAAGATTATGCGCTATTGCTTCCTTTCTTTGTAAGGATGGTAGGTATATGTGACCCTCCCCCCTTTCTTACTTTTCTCATGTTTGCTCTCTTTCTTCTACTTGCCATGCATTCTATTGTCATTTTCTCCCATGTACGTATTTTTATTATGTAAGAGTAAAAGTAAGTATATTAAGGTGGAACAAAATCTGACTATAAGAATATGTAAATGTGGTAAAATATTGGAATTACACACTTCATTTGAATAATAACCATAAGTTAGAGAAGGACCATACTAATTTGACACCAACTTTTTTTTGACAATATATTAGTAAAGGAGGATATTATCATATCAATCTGAAGAGTTACGCTTGAAATCCAACTTTGAAACTCACATTTTTTTATAAGAGTAAAAATAATTGACGAAATCTAGATTAATGTGCCACTAATTACGATAAATAAGTAGCCAATTGCTAAGCTTGTAATTAGTGTTGAACTTTGACACTCATCCTTTCTCGTCAAACAAAGGATTCATGATGTTTGAATATTTTTACTACTCTTTGTTGATGATGAAACTGTAATGTTTCGTTCACAACACTTCAAACCTCGTAAGGCTAAGTGAGGCAAGATGGGAATGGTACCCTAAAATTAAATCCTTAAGAAATGATATAGACTCAACATTTATGAAGTCTTATCGTTTAATCTTTTATTTAAAATGTTTTCTGATTTTTAAAATTTTCTTCAAATAAAAATTCAGTAAAAATAAGTAAGTACATAAGAATTATAAAAATAAAAATAACAGGAAAATGCTTTACAAAAATTAAAGGAAATAAGATATATACTAATTACTTAAAGAATATAAGCAAAGCAAAATAAACTTGTAGAAACAATAGATGATAAACATAATAAAAATAAATGTATCAAAAACTGAAATAATGCACTTAAACAATGATTAAAGACTCAACAATGGAAGAAATGCAATGATCCTTTATTGATTAACCATATATTAGTTTTGGAAAAAATAGTTTCTTCAGGTTATTGCAAGAACTTGGACCAAATAAATATTTGGAAGCCTTGGATGTAAACAAAACAACACAAAGGAAACCAAGTCTTAAGAAATAAAATAAATTCTATTATCTGACTTGGACCACCTTAAGTAATGTGATGCACACAATTCCCCGGATGGGGTGTTATTGGATACCACCTGGCGCACAACAGGAGAGGGCACATGCCAACGGGGCACGGAGCCATGTGACGGGCTCGTGCCACCGTCCGCCATCCCTCCGCATCATTAATATGCTCTTATGGCGATGGGAAAGAACGTAAATGCCCACACTCGGCCTCTGCTTTGTATTATGGCGCTGCTACTTGCTTTGGTTCATTGTCTTTGTGGCTGGTTCATTCGGCTCTCCCCTCTGCAGCCATGGACATACTTTGATTGTGCTTTCTGGTCCTTGGCGGATCCTCTCATCCCTCTACTCGGCGACCACAACTGTGCGCATCCCATGCCTAAACACAAAGAACGTTTGAGAGGGAGGCCACGACAGGGCTCTCCCTGGAAGCCGCGTCGTCCCTCTTTTTCTCCACCTGCCTTGCCTCCCACTGATTCTTCCATTCACCCCCAGGCCGAGACCCTTGACCCCACTTCTCTCAACCCTCCGACTATGAACTTCAATTGCCTGGAGCTTGTTCCTCGGCCACCCAGCTCGTCTCAGCGTCTCCTCCTCGCTCCACTGGTGACTGAACAAGTCCATTCTCCAAGCCCGGTTTTTTCAAGAGATATAGGGGCTGACCAACGTTCTCCTGCACGGAAGCCTGGGTACTCTGGCGCCCCCACCTCCGATTCCACTAAAGACGACCAGCTGAAAGACAAGTTGGCCATTCTCTACGGCCTTGTCTTCGAACTCTGCCAGGGGGTAGAGGATTTGCATTTTAGGTTGCAACTCACCAACGAAAAGGTGGCGCAATTTCTTCAGCTCCTCTCCTCTATGTATGAGACTGTGCTATCACCCCCGGAACCTGTAGTAGATGCAATTGAAGGAAAAGACCAGGTGAGCGCAAGGACAACTGGGGATACCTCAATGCATGATGCTGCTATGACAAACATGGATGGGGCAAAGCAGGGTGCAGCAGGGTCGGCTCCAGAACGAAGTGGGAATGCGACCAAGGAAATGGAGGACAAAGCGAGGAATGGCCCGGGTGCTGCAACTACGGAGCAGTTTGAGGTGCAGTGGGGAGACAGAACGACATGTGTCGAGGAAGAACCGTGGCCAGGGGATCTCAGCGCCACCTGGCCGGGTTACGCGTCCGGTGTCTAGTCTGATGATGTGTCAGGTTCTCTCTTTTATGGTTCTCTATGCTGTCGCAGACATTATTTCTTTTTAGTTTACAGTTATGCATATGCTGACTAGGCTGTTGACTGGGCTGGTTTCCCCTCTGTTGGGGCAGCCCAGTCATCACAGCAGGACAATCTATGTATTTGGAACTTCCTTTTTGCCTCTAGCAGGAACTTAATATATTAAACCTCTTACTTAAAAAAAAAAATGTGATGCACACAATTTATAATCTGTATAATGTACCACTGATTAGCACTAATGAAATTCAACACTTCTAAAAGAGCAAACAATACAAACATAAATAAACAACCTCGAAAAAGAAGATCAAATCGGTCTCACTTTGCCTTTGGATTTCACATCTCAAATGAGGGAAGTAGTTGTGAACTTCATTTCTTTCCCACGTAACGCTCTTATTATGCATGCACCTGCTCCATCATGCTCCCCTTTCCCATGCCCAGATTCAAAATAGTTCCAAATGTGTGGTACCTTTAGTTTTTGTGCAACATGCACAACCATTGAAATACACAAGCATTTTTGAACTGGCCTACGCAACCATCTGACCAAATCCTATTTCGATCCATCTATATGTTCTTCTCCTTAAGGTGATTGTAGAAAAACTAAAAATAATGTTGTACGTAGGCTAAGTCATGGCATCAATCATCACTTATGTATAAGTGATACTCTTTCAATATAACTATGTTTTCTTCATTACTATCCGATCCACGCATTTATGTGATATGAACCATTGTGATGACATGCTCTGAGTGATAATATTGGCTTTGAATTTCATTTTTGTGGTTGAAGGGTGTAGTTCTCAACAAAATCAACCATTGATAACACAATACCAAAAGGAAATGTATCGCTGCATATTCTAAAATGCTCATCCTGCCATCGAGCCACATGGACATGTTGAACATAATGTCGTGTATTTTTGATGAAGTCTTTCACGAAGTCACAAACTCGTACTTAGGAAGTAACCAATTGCATATTTTTTCTTTCTTGTCCTCCATCAATATCATATGCGACATATTTAAATATTTGTAAGGAAACCTCCTTCCTCCCCAATTCATACTCATCATTTACATGGATGGACTTGCTCAGTAATGTCATTCCACCGCACCTGGGGAATGTCCCATCTAAACAAGATTTTTGATAAAATGTAAAACCCTCTAGCCTTGTACACAAGATGTTGTGAATAAAGTCTCTAGACGATGTTGATGGTATTATAATTGAGAATTCTTGCAAAAGGGTGTTATACCAAAACCGCGAATATATATATATATATATATATATATATATATATATATATATATATATATATATATATATATATATATATATATATATATATATATATATATGTATATATATATGTTATGTGTGTGTGTGTGTGTGTGATAATAATTACATGCTCAATGTGATATCTACATAATAATTACATACTCAATGTGATATCTACAACAACATGTGTTACAAATTGTGGTTATTCGAACATACCAATGTTTTCATTTATGGAAAGATCTTTGACCCAAGTTAAGTGCACTATGCACTGTTCTGAATCTCTCATATAATTCTATCTGTGTAATGTCAAGAAAGTGTTTAATATTGGGTTCATCGTCCCTAGATCCCCTTCTCAATTTTAGTACATCTTTTTGGTTAGAAGAAGGCCTAATGTTCTCTTGCCGGAAATCCTGTACTAGTCCCTTAACCACTCCAATTAAATTCATGTCAGAATGAGGTAGCCTACCAGTAAAGGCCCACAAATCTGTTGGGCCACCTGTGTCAAGGCTATCTCGTCTATGAGAATACTTTATAAGGGTTTTGACATTGCATTTCAAGAGGTGGGATGTTTGTTGTAGAAAACGATTTTTTCTTGTGATCTTGCTAACAATTGATTGTGACAAGACACATTGGGTTGCATTGCGGTCTTTAGAACGAGATTTATTACCAATTCTTTGAGATTCATATACAATGTTTCTAACAGTTTGATGACTTGTTTCTAAACTTTTGACTGTTTTAATGCCTAAAATTCTCCTAACAATAGTCAAAATTCTATATTTTAACAAAGCTAAAAATAATTGACATTTAGTAGCATCAGATTTTGGTTCAAAATATTCTTTAATAATTTTATAAGAATGATAATGGATAGTACGGTTATGTAACTTACCTTCAAGTGATGCTAGACCACTTTCATCAATTTGAATGCATTTAGGATTTCTTCACCGCACAATGCTCAATCTAGGTTATCTTTATTCTAACACTCTTGACCTCCCTGCTGTGGAGTTAACAATGTTGCAGTTCTTACCCCTTCAATCACTGGCAGATCAATTCTAGGAGGAGAGTTGACATGGGATTGACTAGTTTCTAGAACATTTGACTGCCCAACAGTGGGTTGCACCACAAGAAATTCTTCACCACAATGTTGTACAACAATTGCCTCTCTAATTTTATCCATTGTATAATTAGCTCCAAGCAAATCCTCCATCATCTGGTCATCCACAACAAGCTATCTTGATGAGATACTGGATGGATTGGTCTCTAATGAAATTTTGCGTTGTGCTTGTGGTGATGGAGGTGTTTTAGGGATTTTTCACCCTACAGGAGCTGATATCGAGCATGGTAGAAACTGTCTGATTACCGATAATTAATGTATACCATTAACAGATGCAAGGGAATCCATCGATGATGATGATGGAACCCAAGATACCTAGTACAATCTACAAAGTGTGAATAAATGAGTTGACGTCGAACACTCGTAGATTCATTTGACAAGAGACAATGATGTAAACCCATTGTTGAAATGCAAGGAGACTTTCCACTGATGTTTACAAGTCCTAGGGTGCTTATGGGTTTATAGAATTCAATCTTGGATACTGAGCTGGAGTCGACAGGGTGAAATCCATCGAAGGAGGGCCTTGATATACCCCACATCAATTGACACAAAACATGTAAAGATAGATGGTATAAAAATCATAATGGAGCACAACTGACACAGGGATGGTTGGGGAAGGGGAAAAAGGGACTGCATGTGCCTGATGGGAAGACACTTTCCTTGAACAAGTATGCACAACAAATGGCTTGAATCAACAACATTAACTTAGATGAATACCATAATAACTAGTCATCGACTGATGAGTGGAACGTGACAGAATGATGGGAATGGTGGTCGATGGGAGAGAGTGGTTGACTTGAATATTATATATGATGATAGAATATGTGCATTGTTCAAGGGCGACTCAAAGTAGTAATGATTGCCAGACAATGAAGATAAAAAGATGGAAAAACCCTCTAAAAGTTCCCCACCATGATTGGAGAGTAACTCTTTCTAGTTTTATGAGCTTGAGGAGGATAACAGATGCTCAATATAGCTCATCTTATGATGAGTCCCTCAACATATTTTTAGTGAAACTGAAGAAGGAGGGGTTTGGTCCCATGTGTGGGTCTTTCGATGTAAATTTTAACGAGTCCAAAGAAGGTAAAATCGATGGTCTTTTCATGTTGAAGGAGTTTGAAAAGAACTTAAAGAAGACTTCATATACTTAGCAGTGGATTTTTCTTGAGCCCAGGTAGGTTTGTGCTCACCGGTGTTTTCAATTTTAGGGAGTTTGAAAAAATTAAAGAAGACTCTAGGGGGGTACTTTTATCATAAATTTAGTCTCCTTGGCCTGAAAAAGTATAAAACGATACCTAGGAGAAATCTTCTAACCATGCTTGATTAGAGTATTCATTTTTCATAATTAGTCTAACAAGGTCAAAAAAGGGGTAAACTATCACTCGAAAGACACCCTTTCTAACCTTTTAATGAGTTTGAAAGGAAACAAGTTCAATCAACAATATTTTCATATTTAGAGAGTCTGAAAAGAGCTTAAAGGAGACTCCAAAGAGTTCATTTTTCATATAGATTTTACGAGTCCGAAAAAGAGATAAAAGTATACTCGATAACGTATTCTCATGTATTTGTGAGCACGAGAAAGAACAAATACTAAGCTCGGTAACCTATTATCATGTATTTACGAGAATGATAAAGAACAAAGATTAAGCTCAAGATTGGTTTTATTTTTACACAATCTTGAAACAAAGTAAAACTATGCTTGGGTAGGTTTCATTTTTTCGCGAGCTTGAAACTAGGAAAACTAACTGTGCTCGACACTTCCCAATGTAAATTCCAAAGATGGGTGGTTGGTACTTTGCCCCCATCTTGAGAAGCTAGTGGCTTAACTCTAGCATGATAAACAAAGGCTGGAGACATGCCCCCCAAGCTTCGTTTCATCCATCAACTCTTCTCCTATTGCCAATTTCTATACCCAATAGACCTCTGGTTACTAATAAGAAAAATGTTCACCAGAGAGAGAGGAAGAAAAGGATCAACTGACTGAGGTTGATGGAATGAAGGTTCAGGTACGAGTTGTAATGGAAGACTCAACTCAACGGGAGAGGAAAATGTTTCATTTTTTAACGAGCTTGACGCAGGAAAAGAACTATGCTCATACGAGTTTGTTTCATTTTTTAATGAACTTGACACAGGAAAATAACTATGCTCGGTGATCGGTTTCATTTTTTAAGGAGATCAAAATCGAAAATAAACTATGCTCTTTGTAGGGTTGGATCCCCAGACCTATGTTTCATTTTTTAACGAGCTTGAAATAGAAATGGGAGCCATGCTCATTGTTGTCATATTGATCATGGCTTCCGAGAGGATAATACTATGGAAGGAATACATGTCAAGGGACAAACCTCGATCATGTCTTCCAAGAGATCTTCGTGAGACAGAAGAACAACACTCTGGAAGGAATACATGTCGAGGGGCACAATAGGGGTAGGGAGATCAGGCTCTAAAATCCTTTTTGAAGAGATCACCATGTCAACTATCGGATCTAAGTCAGAAGAAGGGAGATATTCCTTCTCATGCGAATTTGAATGCATGGGACAGGTTGCCACATAATTGACTTGTGGCATGGCAGATGACACTGACATATAAGGACAATTCAAGGAAGACTGAGGGTTGGCCATCACATGAGGGATGATGAATGAAAGCTAGTCTATGGTCAGGATGCTTCCATTATGAGGGAAACAAATCATTCGAAAGAGTGTGAACACAAGAGCCTGCATAGCATAAACATAGTCTCGCCCAAGAAGCAAATTAAATTCCAAGGGGTCATGGACTACCATCACATCAATGTAGACCATTCCCCCGCCCCAAAGTAATAGGAAAATGAGGAAGGATCCATAAAGGTTGACTAAACCTTCTGTTAAAATCCAAAAGATTTTGAGTCACCGACGCAAGCTGAGGTGAACCAAGAGCTTTCCAAGAATTCAAGGATAAGATGCTAACAAAAGATCCTTCGTCTATTGAGACGAACATAGTTCACTCACACAAGAATTATCCAAAATACTTGGAATATAATAAAGTAATCCATGTAGGACTGTAAATAATATATGAATAGATGAGATGATATAAGATGATATACAATTGTGAATGAGGGCTCGTTTATATACCCACGCAAGGATGCCCTTAACCAATAGTCATGTCCTTTGAGACATGTCCTTTCATTATTAATAATAATTGTTTATTAATTAATTATTATGTTATGAATATCTATTTTATATGTATATTTATGTTCATAACATTGCCTTCCCCTTAAAAATGCTTTGTCATCAAAGCATACTTTATGGAAGACTTATCTCTTGCTCTAGCTTGTAATTATTGTCTCACGCTTCTTCATTATTGAGTTAGTAATCATTGAGGACTTGAGACAATATGATCTTCTATGTGCTGAGAAGAAATGTTGCATTGTAAAGGATTCTACCTATCCTAATTTGATCTTTT
>SNQJ01S0061464.1:13584-46333 GCA_010110895.2 Picea sitchensis | reverse complement strand
GATCATTTGTTATTGCAAATTGGGGTAGACAAAATCTTTCACGAAATCATTTCTTGAATGCATTTTGAAACGACTATTACCAAAATTTCCTCATGCGAATTTGACAGAAATAACATAGGTCAATTTGAGTTAACAAACTCGTTTTAAAATTAAAATTAACAGAGCTACAATCAAGTCTATTTTTTATACGAATACAACTCATAAAATCAATCATACTAACTGAAGATACACAGCAATCCAATCAAGCGAATCCAATAGCCGGGGTTTAACATAGTTTTCGCGAATCAAAACCATTCCACGATTTGGGCGCATTTGCACAGGCTTAAATGAGAACATTGTTTTCATGAAAAACAGATTCGTTCTTTCCAAATCATTGTCAATCAAAGTTGTATTCCCGATTTAGAAAATTATATGACACAGCATATTAAAAGATCGTAACAACCAAACTCACGAAATCATTTCAAAAATCACAGCATACAAACTGAGTTAGAGCCGATATAATCTAACCATGACAAAATTATACTAAATCAAACATGATCGTGCCCTAAATTCAACATGAAAACCTCATGTTCAAGTTGAATCCAAACAAATTCACTTGAAATCAAACCATCGATTTCGTTAACTTAACAGACAAATGAATCAAATCCGATGAAAATCTGTCAGGGGCTAAACTAGGTATGAGCAAATCGTGTATCCAAATCAAAACCTCATTTATTTTTAGCAAAGTGAAAATAATGTATAGGATGAACACATTATGACAGAGCCATTTCAAAGGATAGACAGAGCTATTTGAAAACCAAACTCACATATCATTATATTAATCCTGGTCATTCACAAAACCAAAACGATATCAAAATTCATACCTGTATGACGAGCAGACATCTTGATCATGACATTTTGGAGTTGACAACGGTTGTAGCTGATTCAACATTCTTAAAAACGATGGAACCAGTGGTTCGCTGCTTCCTATCAGTTGCTTGAAGCTTGTCCCTTTGGCTGGTCAACACTGCAACTTGATTTTCCAATGATTGGATTTTCGATTGAAGTAGGGGAATGTCTATATAGTATCGTTCCAACCACAAATCACATTGGTCACAGGACAACTGTCTGGGCTTCGAAAGTGCAGGTGAGGGTTTGGTTACATTTTTTAGGGTTTCGTTAGGTAGTTTGATCCCCGGGTAGCTAGGATTATTCTTTAGGCAAGGGGGAAGTTTCGAAACAAAGTCATAAGGTGGCTTGGAGCACAGACCCTATGAGTAAGGGTACTCACTAGCTAGGAAGCGTTCTATGTCAGAGTCTGAATCCTCACTAAGGACTATGGGATTCTGCTCAACACTAGGTTTAGGTTTATTCCTAACCATTCTCGAAATAAGTCGAGCGTTCTTTTTACCTTTGGCATCAACAGTAGGGTTTGCCTTGGCCTTTTTGCTCACAGGATTTTTTATAGCCTCAACCTTGTCTGCTATAACATCGGGTAAGTCAATATCAGGGTCAACCAGAAGCTTAGGAGAGGGCAGTAGGACATGGAAGGGCACGGGTGGCCCGACCTTGGTTTCATTAACCACAGGCTTGTCAATCTGGACAGGGTCTGTATCATCAAAACCATTTCGAGCGATAAAATCTCACCATCTATCACCGTGGAGACTTAAGTGATGAACAATGATAAGTTTAATTAGTCCATGGTGGAACCGGCTACTATCGACCTTCTCCCTTTTAAACCTTTTCGACATATTATACAGGCTATGTTGGAAATAGAAATGCATATTCAATGGATACCCTATAAAATTCATTAACAAACGCAAGTGGTAGAGAAAAACGAGTCCATATCGACCCTCATAGGTCACGAATTGTTTGACCACCAACAAAAGATCATGCCATCGTGGTTTAAGCATGGATATGGGAATACCTCTGTCACAGGATGTGACCTTTCGTGAGACAAACAGTAGCGGTCATTTCACATCCTCGAGCTTAGAGTTTTTAAACCAACGCTGGCCCGAGGATGGTAACCCTGTAGTAGAACTAATAAACTCCTCATTGATTTCCAACTGAATGTTGCCTACCTTGGCTCTACAACCATCAAAAGTCAGGGTGAACTGTTGTGAAACAAATAAATTAAAACCCTCAAACCTCTGCACAAACATGAGCCAACCGTTATCCTTCAAGTCTTTCCAGGCATTGTCGAACAGTAGCAAGGCTTGGCTACCGTTCGGCTCGATTCACACCACCGGTGCCATGGAGCCGAGCACACAGTGAACTATCCAGGCTTTGGATCATAGCGTACACAAGAGAAGAGTGCACGAAGGGTTACCCGAGCTAGCAAAGGTAAAATAGGGATAAGGGATAGACATAAATGACATCGTGCGAAGGTGGTGGAGCTGTTTGCTGGCCATGCATAATAGTTATTGCCAATGTACAACCGTCGTTGCTTATAGATGTTCAACCCACTATTGTATGGTTTAACAATCATGTCGTTTGCCCGACCAATGAAACCAATGGTAAGTGTATTAACCGACGTGTGCAATGGTTATACCATAGTTTTAAAACCAATCATACAATATTGAAATCAATACCAAGCATTTAACCAATGTGACATGCACTGTATCAATTCATATCAAGAGTTTAAGCGAGGTACCAATGTGTTTTGAACTAGGTGTCATATCAAATGAAATATATCAAGGGTTTAACGATAACACCTATATATTTTAATGAAACCAATGGTCAAGTAAATCATATAAATCCAATTTCCAATGAATTACAAATTTAATCACTCATGAAACGAAACTACATGATTAATCAAAGAATGTCAAATGAGTGCAGATCAAAAGAGTTTTGCAAGCTGTATAATAATAAGTAAAAAATGTAAGCGCAATAGGCATATCGACAAGAAGGATAACGACAGTTCAATAATGATTTTAATGTGACTTCGAAAGACCAAGTTTTCACACTTACAGTCCTGAAAACAAAAACGAAGGTAAATGTGCAAATGTCACAAAAATAAAAGTGTTGTTTATTTGAAAATTGCGACGAAAAATTGATGTTTGCAAAACATTGGTGTAGGCAGCTTATAAGACAATGGAAAAATGTGAATTGGCTTCCAACAGGATGATAGGATGAGCTATGATCCAATTGAGTACCCAAACAAGAAAATAATTTTGTCCATGATCCAATTGAGTACCCAAACAAGAAAAATAATAATTTTGTCCAAAAAAGTCAGTCCAAAGGAATATGGGATCTCTGCCACTTCATAATAATCTTTGGCTGCCATGTAGCTTTGAACTATATCCATGAATGCTAAGGGCAATCAGACCATTGAAGAGATGAGAGAGTGCACAAAAGTGTAAGCGACATTTGGTCACCATCACAATCACCATGATGACACTCTTTCCTTCCACTTTGTAACCCTATGATGAAATCCATGGAAACGCCCTCCCAAAGCGTCGACTTGGGATGATAATGGTTGTAAAAGACCTCAGTCCTTAATTGTTTGCACTCATTTTGTTGCAACCAAACATTCTACCACAAACCTTTGAACATCAATTTATACATCCCAAAAAAAAAACCTTCTTGACTCTATGGTACGCCAAAATCCCTGAACAGTCTCTCCTATCGGAGAGGTGCGCAATTCCAATAGCACCTTTTTTTTTTTTTTGTTTTTTATTTTACATAAATATATTTATATTTGTTACCATAGCAATCATTTTTCCAGTAAATGTATCCTATGCACCGCATCCCATCGCAACCTTCAATGAGTCCACACTTTTTGAATACTATCTTCCATTCATCCCTTGATTCTATTATCCAATCGGGTTGATGATCGAGATAGCACATGTATTGGCCCCAACATTTTCATCCTTTCTTGAGAGTGCATCCGCCACAACATTTTGTTTCCCTTTATAGATGATTTCAAAAATCATAACCCAATATCTTGTTACCCATTTTGTTGTTCTTCCAACATAGTCTTTGTTCTAAGAAGTATTTAAGACTATCATGATCCGCTTTCTTGATCTTAAAGTGCTTTAACATTAGGTAAGACGCTTCATTTCTTCAATGGTAATGTAGTATTGCCATCATTTGTTTCTCATAAATGAGTTTGTAAGTCCTTCTCGAGTGATCGACTTTTCAAAAGCCAAAATCTTCCTTCTTGCATTAGACAACACCGATTCCATTTCCTCGAGGCATCACATTCCACATTAAATATTTTTGTGAAGTCTAGAGTGGTCAAGATAGGAGTTTTACACATCACCTCTTTAATTTTGTTCAAAAGATTTAGTTGCCTCGAGTCCATGAAAATGCATCCTTCTTAGTTAGTGTTGTTAGCTGTGCTTATTCTTCCATAGTTCAACAAACTGGCGGGTAGTAACCTGTCAACTCCAAAAATCCTCTAAGATTCTTTTAATGTTTTAGAATTCGCCAGCCCATCATGGCCTTAATCTGTTAGGCTCTACCTTGACACCTTTCAAGGATACAAAACCTTTTCCAAATCCCCCATCCTTGTCAATATGTCACACATGATTCCTCCCAAGACTTGCTATAGATTAGTATATCATCAAAAATACTACCACAATTTTTCTAAGGAAGGCTTGAAAATGGAATTCATCAACCTTGGAATGTAGAAGGTGCAATTGAAGGGCCAAAAGGCATGACCTAAAAAATTCATAATGGCCTTCATGAGTTCAAAATGTCTTTTTTGGGATATCTACTTCCTACATTCTGACTGGGATGATACTCTAACTAAGATCCAATTTTTGAAATAGATTGCTCCATGTAGTTCATCTAACAATTCATCAATGACTTGAATGGGAAAATTATATTTAATAATGATCTTGTAGAGCTCTCTATAGTCCCACACATACCATGAGCTATCTTTCTTGAATACCATTACCACTGGGTGCGTAGTAAGAACTTTGGCTAGGTCTCTATAATGTCACTTCTAAATATTTCTTCAACCATGCTTAATTTCACTCTTTATGTAATGAAGGGTATCTATATGGTCTGATGTTACGAGGAACACTTAGGAATTAGGTGAATTTCTATGATCATGATTTCGAGTGGGTGTAGACCTTTGGGAATATCTTCAAATACTTTGGAATGCTTAATAATGGATCCTTTGATATCTTGAGGAATAGATGGCTTAGATGTTTGAACATCTAGTGAGCATAGTTGTGAAATAACATGCCCCTTTTCAATAATTTTTCATGTCATTAGAGCTTAACACCTTTTACCGGGTTTCCCTTTGATATCTCTTAACTCAATTTATTTTCCTTCCTGGATGGAAATTTAAGGAAAAGTTCTTGAAAATTAAAAGCCATTGTTCCTAATGATTGTAAATCCATTGGGTTCCTAGTACAACATCACATTCACCTAAGGGTATAGAAATCATTGGACTATTCATTACATTATCCTCATAGTAAGATTGATATTATTGCATTTTCCAGCACTGATAGTTCCTCCATCCGCAATCATTACTTCAAACTCCTCGGGCACCGGATATACAAAAAAATTGAGATCTTGGCTAATTTATAGTGAAATGGAATTATAAGTATTGTCGTAAGATCAATTAGACTACATACCTTTTTCTTTTGATGTATCCTTTGATCTTGAGGGTTTGAGGAGTGCTAATTTAGCCAATGCATTACACGACATCGTGGAAGTCAACTCTCTGCATTTAAATTGCTTCAATGCTTTCATCTTGAGATGGTTCTTGTTCTTGTTCTTTCTTCCTCTTCAATCTATGTAGAATAATTTCTTCTCACCACACTTATGTCCCCATCAGACTTACTACAATTAAAGAATAAACTTTTCTTTTCTTTTCCTCCAATTAAGAGGTGTCAACCTTGTAGTTGGAGGTGTTTTAGAAGAAGGAGTAGTATTCTCTCTATAGATGTTGGGGATTGGTCCTCGGCAGCCATAGCCATATTTTTACTTTCAACATTTCACCTTCTCTAAATGATTTAAGCTACCAAAGGTGAACCTCATGTTGAATAATATCCTTTAAAGTTCCTATGAATACATCAATCAAGTGCTCATCCGACACATCTACACCTTTATATTCAATCTCCTGAAGTTCTCAATGCCTTAACTAACCTTTTTGCTTGAGATTTATCAATTGGCTAAAGAAGGTATTGTCTTCAGACCATAGTGTGCTATCATTTTCCATGAAAATTGTCCAGTGACGAAAGTGATTTTATGAACAAAGCCATCAATACCATAAAAAAATTGATTAGGGTTCTAAATATAAAGAAGCAATTGCATCACTCCTTTGTGTATGTGGCACATTATGGAGATTAAAGAATTTCTCCATCCGGAATATCCATGTGGATTGGGTCCTTGCCATCAAAAATTCCCTACTAATCTTAGGAACGTGGCTGGTCTTCAAACCAAAGTTGGAGTTTCTCCATTCTTGATTCAATTCCTTCCTTGTGTCCTCATTCACCATGAATTTCATGGTATGCATTTTCACTTTCATGTCTTCTATTATGAAATTTTCCAATACTTCCATGATCTCCCTTTTAAAACCATCTATCTTAGTATTCAACTTAGCTTCCATTGAATCCATCTTAGTATCCAACTTAGCTTCCATTGAATCCATCTTAGCCTCCATTGAATCCATCTTATTTTGTAGTTCATTTATGTCCTAATGATTTCTTCACCTTCACGCAAGAGTCCAAGTAGGATTTTCCTCGGGAGGCTTATTTGGTGTAGAAGTTCCTTCGGGTGGCATGTTGCTGCTATCACTCTTTGAACCTTTGATTTGAGGTAGTTTTGGCTTTGACAATATTTATTCTGTCATATCTCCCAAGTTTCATCCCTCTGGGTATGAAACTTTCTCTCTTTATGTATTTCACTGATATTTCTTCTCCTCAGAATGCCACAAGTCTGATCAAATTGGATGTGCCATGGAATTTCATCAGAGATCTCCCACAACTTGCTGATTTTGGCCTTCCAGGAGATCTCACTAGAGCAGCCCTGCACAAACTAATTGATATAAAATTTTGAAGTCCCATACCCAAAATACTATAGATCTCACATCCAATGCAACTAGTCCCACACAATTTGATACTCTAGGAAGAAGTTATGATTGTTTTCATTGAACACCTTCTCTTGAGACTAATAATAGGACTATCGATAATTCTATCTTGCTGTGGTGTATCCTGTTCTATAATGACTTAGATCATGAAATTTTTACCACATATACCTTAATAATTTCTATAAATATCCTCTAGATATCAGGGTCTGAAACTTGATTAAACTTTTTTATAGCAACAATTCCAAGAACACTCATTTCTGTAGATGATTCAAGAACCCTATCTTGCATACAGCCATATCTATGAAAGTATATGTCTCGTGGAGATGAATTTGAAACCTAACGCATCTTTGATCCTGCCTAATAAATATCCTCCAACTATTCTTCAAACTTCTAGAAACAAATTTATAGCAAAAATTCCAAGGTGTCTCGTGTGTAGCAGCGAAACCCCAAGACCTTGAGAGCTCTGATGCCATATGTTAAGAGTTCCAAATATCAATATAGCATATAGAAAATCCAGAAAAGTACTCAACGCCTTGAAAAAGAGATACCTCAGATAATAGCCTCTTCAAGGGTGGCAACCCTTTACCCCACTTAAATGTTCAAGTACAAGATGATTCAAATGAAAATGTCTCCTGGTATATATAGGAGACTAGAGGTATAATTACAACTAATGGCCTAAAGCTGAGCAAATAAAATATTACTAATATAATATGCCCAATTAAGGGGTAATGAGCCAATATTAGCTTAAATAAATTTTATTGGAAAATAGAACCACTTTTATTCATAACAACCTCGAGCACATCCCATATCATTCTGCGAATCTTGAGGTTCGACTTGTCTTCAGACAAGTTGTCATTCTATCTCTACTGGAAACACCAACAATATTATAAGTGGCCCACAAATTACATATCATAGACAATTATTTCTACACTCTAGAGTAGCACCTTACCTAATTTGAATCCCCTTTTGCAATAGCTTGGTCGGTGGCTTCTATAGCACATGGTAGATCACGTAAGAAAAAGGGCCACAACTTGTAGGCTAATTTATGATGTGTGATGACTAGGCTTGTGTATATTAGAGTTTCTACTCTTCTTTAATAAACAACAATTTATTTTAATATCTCAACACAATCTAAAAAATGCAAAGCGCCCCTTTATTGTCTTTCTTTACCTGGTTCTTTTCACTACTAGAAATCTCCAAAAATTGGTGCAAAAATACTTGTTTGTAGTCCTCCTTCCCTGGATCTAAAATTAAATCCAACACAACAAGTCAAGCACAAGTTTTCTTCATTCCTCTTAAATGTACTTTACCATGAATTTTTCTGTCATCCAAGTTAGAGACAAAGTATTTCTATGTGAGATGTTGATATCGAGAATACTTATGCAACCTACACATCTGAAGCAACTTGCCCATGCCCATACTTAGCATGAATCTTTACATATCTAGGAATTCATATCTAACTTAGTGGCTTCTTGAAAGAACACACCATCGAGACAATTCCAATTTAGTCCTATCAAAGAAGTTTCTTCTTCTTTGGTTTGCGCATGAAAATCATTGTCAACGTGATTGTTTACTACTAAAATGGTTAGCTCATCTAGTGACTTCTCTAGAACCGAAAGTTCCTCCTCCTATGAGAAATTGATTTGTATTTTGTTCATTATTATTTTGGTTTCTATTTTAGTTTCATATCTATATCATCTAGTATTTCTTCTTTATAGCATAGTTCAATGTCGAGCTTACTAATTTAATGTTGAATCTTTACAGGAGGTTGATATATGGGTAACATATATTGTACTTTTTTATTCTCTAGGAATGATTTTCACCTACATGGTTAATAAATATGTTATACTCCCATTAATCATAACATGGTCCCAACTATCTCACATTCTAATATTACCTCATAAATTCTCCCATTAGTTGAATATTCAACTTCTCTAATTCAATATCAATCTAGCATTTGAGTACACCTACATTGATCTAGATTATTTCTGCATGAAATGAGAGCTAAGATATAAGGAAAGAAATGTACATAGATGTCTCATATATCCAATATAAAAATAATTATATAAGATATGCAACCATAAACAAAGATATACAAGAATACACAATTTCTATCAATGAGCTAAAAAATGTACAAAGATCAGAAAATACAGAGTGAAAGACTCCCCAGAATGGTGGCATATTCTCTCCGAGAAAAGATGTGGATAATGAATTGAAAGAAGATATATTACAATGAGGTCTAAAGGCATTTTAACATAAACAAATTATAAAACCATAACCCCAGAAGATGAAAACCAAAAGGTTTTTTGACCTCGTTTTGGGTAGTTTAATGAATCAACTTCCGAGGGCATAACTTTACACGATCTTTGTTTGGGGCGACGATAGCTCATTGGAAATTTCGCCCGAGGAATAGAGACATGTATCCATAAAACTCGAATTCTATTTTACAATATCATTGAGGTGGAGCCATGTAATGTTGTTTACATTCCCCAAAATGGCCCCGTAAGCCTCAGTCTCGAAACTAGAAACAAACTCGCTAAACAAATTGCCAAAATGAACCGCTGGAATAGGTTGGAGGCCAACGATATCCACTGGATCAATCCTCCTATGTAGGAAGCAATGGTCTCTACTGCGTTGAGTTCCCAGGGGAGAGGGAAAGCACCGATGAATCCGAAGTCTGGTGAGCCTCCTTGGGTCGAGATGTTGCACCTGATTTGTAGGGAAGGATGTCATGAACCCTTTTGTTATGTATTGAATCAAGGAAACAGATGGGCTACATGAGATGAGTATGTATAGAAGGAATATATGTGATTTGTTTCAATATTACACTGGCTTCTATTGGATAGAATGTGATTGGTGTTGGATTACTGAGAGGGGGGTGAATCAAGAATGGAGAAATTTAAACTTTTAAGCTTATAATGCAAGTGTTATATCAATGTAGCATTGTCATCCAATAATTGCAGTAGTAAATAAACAATGAATAAATGAGAGATCATATTACCATATATACAATACACCATTGTTTTTACATGAAACCCAAAGCCTGAGAAAACCACATAGTGTTTTTCTTATATGTCTTAATAATTACATTCATTGAAGCCCCAACCTCCTTTGTTTTCTAGTGGAAACTGGAAGGAGAATCTAACCCACTATTTTCTTAGACTACAACCTAAGAGAATGTCCAACTCCCCAAAAATCAGGGTACAACCAAAAGGAGTCTACAAACCGTAAGGAGGCTAAAACTCCCATGTTTTTCATCACAACCGGAGGCTGCCTATAACCACCTCGGGTCTTTTCTTCTGCCTAAAACTCTAACGAAGAATGATAGAACCATTACACATTAATGTGAGATGCCATTGTAAATAACCCTGTAAGCACTGACTGCACCATCCAACCTCAGAATAATCCCTACTAAACAACCTCAGAATCAAATAATTATAAACAAGTGCATCAACCATGCACCACCAGACCAACCTATAAATCAATCTACTATAAACAAGTGTATAAACCATGCACTAACCTATACCTCAACTCTATACCATCAACTAATGCATCAACCATGCATCAAATATGTACCAATCATGCATAAATACACATAAAATATAAATCATCAAGATGTACCAACATCATCAACAATCTATACACCTCAAGTGTATGTGCCAACTCATTAACTACCTATATTAACTATGTACCCAACATGTACCTCAAACCATAATCCCACATTATCAATTTCATCATCCAAATCTGATTTGTAACTCTATAATAGACCCGTGTATATGATCACATATATGCAAACCTTTCTAGCTTTTAAATTTCAACAATAGACTAGCATTTTCATCAAACTTACTTTAATCTCACATGACTAATCCAAAAATTAGTCATGAACAACCCCAACTTGAAATAATCATAACTATGTAAATTGTGAATAAATAAATATATGAAAATAGTACACCTTTTCTTCAGCCTGCTTATGCACCTCCTTGTGTCACTACTTTGAACCTCTCGTAAAAGGAGTTATAGCAAAATGGCATACCTTGTTGAATTCTCGATTTATTCTAGAGAGAAACTTGTAGTATATGAAAATTGTACACATAATAATATAGCTTGTACTCTAACCAATACATTTGGTCTTACTTAATTTTGATCTCATGAATAAGTTATGATTGTTTTCCCTAAAACACTTTTTTTTATTAGTTTCAAGACTACCCACAAAACCTTATTTTCCACTCTGAGATGTTTCTCCTAAAATATAATGACCCACAAGCTGAAATTTGTATCACCCTGCTACTTGGATATGTTTCAACTAATTCCCAATTTCACAAAGCAGAATCATTCTAGAAAAAAAAGGTATCAAAATGGTGAGATGACCTCAGAATAACATACCTTGTGCTAATTTCATCAAAAGAATTTATCCTCCCTAAATTTCAGCCTCTCTTTACTTCACCTTCCCTCTAAAATTGGCTTAGATATCCTTGGTTGCCTCACACATTGAACATATTCAATATTCTCAACTATGAATAAAAATGAGACCCTTTCCTCTTATTTGTAATTTCATGTAGCTCTCAAGGGGTTACCTTCTAACCATCTTAACCCACTTTTCCTTATTTTGGGGCTACCCAATTTCAACGACTTGTCCACTCTTAGTAATTTCTCCATTAACTTTTATTATTTTAAATAATTTTTTTGTATCCAATTTGACTTATAGTACACTCATCACTTCACTTTATTATTTAAAATTACCTTCTAACCATCTTAACTCACTTTCCTATTTTAGGGGCTAACCCATTTCTAACCACTTGTCCACTTAGTAATTTCTCCATTAACTTTATTATTTAAATCAATTTATTTTGTATCCACTTTGACTTATAGTACACTCTATCATCACTTTATTATTTAAATAATTCTATTCAAGGTAAACCACTTTGACTACTTTGACCTTAGCTTCTAGATGACCTTAAGAGGGTTCTCTCCAATCTCACATGGTCATAACTCTCTAGCCGTGAGGAGTTATGTGATGCCTACATACCACTGAAATGGCATGACAATCATTATCCGGAATAGTCTTACCTCTAAAAATATAGATTTCCAAAACTCATACTCATTATCCATCAAACAAACAAGGGTCCATTACCCAAACCATTGTGTTATCTAATTGCTACTGTGACATTCTTCATATGGGCTGGAGCATCAATGACAACCAACCCAATTTAATCAAAATATCCACCTTTGGAATCAATGGAAACACTTTAATGCAATCGAAGTTCATATCACTCATGTTTCCCTATGACCATCGCCTCCCCGGAACTCATGCCTCTTGATCCATTCCATAAATCTCTCCGCTTTGTCATCAATGATTTCCATTCTAGGTTTCTCCCCTTAATCAATCTCATCCTTGGGGATACCTCTGACCTAACTCTTCCCAAACTCCGATTCCCCAATCCTGAATTTTCTCTATGACCTCGTGTAAATCTACATATAAGATAAGCATTCAAAACATTCATTTTGGAGAAATTACTCTGAGTCTCTAGCTAAGATACTCAAAAGGCTCTGCGGAAATTGGTTTTATAATTATGTCCACCACTTGTTCTTTTCTTTCCACATACTCAACTCTGATATTATTCTCTACAACCTTTTCCCATAAAAGGTGATACTTGATTTTCATGTGCTTCGTCTTGGATTGAATCACTAAGTTCTTTGAGATATTGATGTTTCTTGTATTATCACATTAGATTGGAATGGGCCTGATTATACTCAACCCGATAACTCCGTCAGAGTTTGTTTCCATCCATAGAACCTGTGGTACAACATGATGTTGTTGCAATATACTCTAACTCAGTTGTAGATAAGGATATTTATGATTGTTTCTTGTTTAGCCATGATACTAAACACTCACCCAAGTAGAATGTTGTTCCACTAGTGCTTCATCGATCATCAATACAACCTATCCAACTGTGATTTTGTGGGCACAAGTGATAGATCCTTTCCATTTTGATACCATAATACAAACTCTTAGTGTTCCTTTGAGATATATGTAGAGAATTTTCACCTGCTATTACATGTGTTTCCTTTGGTGCTAATTGAAATCATTCCTCCTATCCAATTGTCTGCATTACATCTAGTCCGGATGCTGTTGTCACATATAGTAAGCTACCTAATCATTGACTTGTATTGCCTATGGTATGTAGACTTGAATCATCATGTTTGCTCAAATCTGTAACCGGTTTTCATAGGAGGGAGTGAAAAATGGTTTGTAATCTTCCATTCCAAACCCTTTAGCATTTCTCTTATATACTTAGTTTGAGAGAAATAAAAATTCCTTGGTTGCTTTGACATATCTAAAGACCTTGAAAGAAGGATAGTTCTCCGCAAGTAAATTTTTCCATTATTTCAAATTCATTTTGTATATCATTTACAAATTTAAGTCTTAACCTCTCACTGTAAGATTTCCTTAAAATACTATCATCAACATAAAGTCCTAATTAATAAAATATTATCTTGAGTTACCTTGATGTAGAAGTTGTTGGTTGCACCCTTTCGACCCTCTTCCTATTGTAGATATTTATCTAGTCTATATTTCCATGCTCTAGGAGCCCTGCTTTTGTACCATACAAGGCCTTCTTCACGGCATACACATAATATGTGTTCTTTGCCAACTAAAAACCTTATGGTTGTTTGATGTATGCTTCTTCTTCAAGTTCTATTCAGAAAATGTGTTCACATCCATCCATACACTTTAATATTCTTGGCACATGCATAAGCTAAAAGAAATCGTGGATTTCTTCCATTCTGAAAATTGGGAAAATGTCTCTTCAAAGTTGATTCCTTCAACCTCTAAGCAAGATTCCTTTACATACTAATATCGCTTTGTTCCTTGTAACATGTCCATCTTCATTCAATTTATTTATGAATACCCACTTGTGCCAATCACATTCTTATTCTTGTCTTGGAACCAATTCCTAAGTAGTTTATTCTTCTCACCTCGATCCAATTCTTCATCCATGGACTTATTACGTAATTCATCCTTACTAGCCTCTTCAAAATTGTTTGTTTCAATCAGATGATAGTGTTAGGTGCATTTGTTCTAACAAATGGATTCTTCTTCTAATCTCAACTCGTGATCGTCTTTGTTTTTGATAATATGATCTAAAGAATGATTATTTTGTACTTGTTTCTATATGTCTTTGAGGCACTTGTTTAACTGCATTCTTCTACTTCCTTTCTTTGATCCCTCTTCATCTTCCCTTCTACTTCTTCTTCATCTCTCTTCTTCTTCTTCAGAATTTGTTCCATTTATTTTTCTTTCCTTCCTTTTTTCTCGGCTCCACCTATTTCACTCAATTGTTACATTGATGTTTTCTTCAACTTTGTTCAATCTCATATTATAATACTCTTCATGCTTCCTTTGTACTTGAGTAACCAACAAATACTCCTTTGTCCATTAATGAGAGTCAAGCTTTCCCATTCTCTCCATCTTCTCTTTGATGTAGCATTTTCTTCCAAATACTGCTCTTCACATGTTGGGGTCTTCCCTTTCCATAGTCAGAGGGAGTCTTGTCATTGTTGTTTCTGAGTATTACTTTCTTTTGAATGTGAACTGCTGTATGTATCAGTATGGCCCAAAAAATATCTCACAATTTGGAATCCATTAGCATTGTTCGTTTCATTTCGTGTAAATATTGTCCATAATGATAATGTTCCTTTGTCTTTGAAACCATATTCTATGAACCAATCTATGAATCCATGCTCGGCCCACTATCATATATCTGTCCAAACCTCGCTATGTTCTTACGAATCCATCTATGTCGATATTTTCCGAGACTCTACCGCATTACAATTGTCCATAATGTTGATCGATTTATCACTATACTATCATGAAGCAAGTCTCACTACTACAACTAATTGTACTTCTACTAACCGGACCGCTTCCGATTTGTCTTCAAACTCGCAATATTCCTCGGGGAAGGATGGTTCTTTGTTCATCACACCATCGCATAGACTCCCCCGTCTAATAATATTCATGTTACTCGGGAGTCTCTAAGTCGAATGGATCATAACAATTCCTGCCCGATGTGTATTCATCATCATGTTCATTGGTAGATTCCATCATCTCTTAAGCTCACTACTTTCTTCCCTTGGATTGATCTTTCACTACAATTCCTTAAAGCACAATCTCCTAACATGTTCCTATTTACATGTCCTTCTTTTCTCTCATTTATTTTCCAAACATTTCTGTATCCCATCTTCTCTGTAGAATTTTTCTTCATCTCATTTTATCACAATCTTGCAATCTCCTCGACCTATTCTTGTCTTCAATTGCTCTTTGTGTTTTCTTAACCATACTTCCTTATATCAAATAGAAGTGTTTTCTTTCATGGAAGTATCAATCATGCTTCTAATCACTAGATAAGGGTCCATAGTTATGACATTTGTAACATTCACGTTATGTGGGGCCACATAGGCACTTTTGTTTGAACATTTCTTTTATCATCCCTACAATCTACAACCTTATGTGAAAATTAGCAATAAAAACAATGACCATAAAATAAATTTGCATATGTAATATACTGGTATATATAAAATATGCAAAACGGAAATAAAATGCTAGATATGGCTTAATAAAACAATATAAATCATAATAATAACACAATAATGGAAATGAGAAGAAGAATGTAACAAATGTAAATAGCACTTTGATTCCAATATAACAAACACAGTTCTTCGAGGGGAGTCTCCATTGGAGCAACCTATTACAATAATTCCAAGCTAGGGTTCTCATAACCCTCAAACTTTTTATTATTTATACTAAATATGTCTATCAAAAGAAGTATCTAGAGGAAGATCCTTCTACAAGAGGAATCTTCTATTAGGCCCTCTTACATTCAACTTATTCTATTTTATTGCAAGGCCTTATTAACTGTTGGCACAGGGAAGACCTCGTTAAACACTACAGCACTCCAACAAACCCTAATTATCAACCCTTTTGGAAACACCTTCAAGATGAAGTCTCACCCGAGGTAGATGCAAGGGTGGTTGCAGGACCTGTGTCTGGAACCTTAGTCAGATTAATCATCCGTGATTATATCTTTAAGGATGTGGAATTTAGGCATAGATTATTCATCAATATTTAACCCTTATGGTAATTTCACAGATAACACAGAGCATCACAAAGGAATATTTAGACTAAATATGATTCAGTACTTAGCCGTAGAAATATAGATTAGATTCAATGGGTATCAAGCACTAAGCATATTATATATCAGATCTAATATTCATTCATATATCATAAGCACGTAGCATAACTAAATCTATTTAATCACAACAAGTACTTAGCTAAGAAAATACATCAGGTCGAAGCACAAAGCACAATACACACGCTATCAGGGTTCAATTCCCCACCTGGGGCTTAATGGCCCACAAAGTCTTCTTTCTTTATATTATATCTACAAGA
Organism: Picea sitchensis; assembly: GCA_010110895.2. Taxonomy (NCBI): domain Eukaryota; kingdom Viridiplantae; phylum Streptophyta; class Pinopsida; order Pinales; family Pinaceae; genus Picea; species Picea sitchensis. Next base: position 29,858 of record SNQJ01S0061464.1, on the reverse strand, counting down.
GGTTACAACACAGAGCGCTTCTTAGTGATTCCCATTTCAAGACAGACGTAAGATCTACAACTCACTAGATCCTTTCTTCCTTGCACTTCAGTGTCAAAGCACTACAAATAACTTGCACTTATCTCTGTAACCCTTCTACAATCATGGCCGAAAGTACCTGTACACGGATCCATCATTACTGTAGATCCAAAATTTATTAGAACTAAGTCTTTAGCTATACATCATATAGATGTACCTTTACATTTCACTCAACAATCACATCTACTACTTCTTACATTGCCTCCAAGTATTCATTTATATTACATAAATGGGCCTAAGATGGGTAAACCCATGGGCTGACATCCCTTTTCCCTTTACATCAACCAAAACCCTAAAAGGTATCCAAAATTAGGTCTTTCTTCTTCGTTGGCCGACCTATCTTTGGACAAGATGATTAGTCCCAAAATGGTCAAATATGACCAAGTATTCTTCAAAAATTAGTCAAGGGACAACAGGCCCATAACACTCACTCACAGGATTCTCGGCCCCGAAATACTCAAGTCTCGGATCAATAATTTTCCTGAATGCCCTCAAGCTTGGCCTTCCGTTGTTTCACTGCTGTAGTATGACATCCTCTTTCTAAAAATTCCTAGATCTCTCCTTGTCATTGAGCTAACCTTCCATCGCTATTCTCGAGCATGACAACCCGCTCGAAGTTTAGCTTCCTATCTTCAAGTTCAACAAATAGTTGGCATGCATTTTATTGGATTATCAATTGGGGAGACTTCCATCACTTTACTTCTATATGTTGTATGTAAATTGTTGTTGGTTGTTGTCCGCTTAACCTCTTCATTCTTTCAACTAGGGGCAAAGTCTTTATATGTGCATGTTGAATGTCTACATGTTTCTTTTCTTCTGATACCTCCACCGTCTCAATTTATATTTTGTGAGGGTTTCATAAGTCCTGGTCAGCTTCTAGCCAACCGCTTGCATTCCAAAGCAAAGGTTTTTAATTGGCCAACTACGCTGGAAAGCAGCTGGTGTCTCTAGATCTCTTATTTCTTGGGGGTCTCGCACTCCATGCGTAGCCCCATCCTTGATGCATTGCTGGATTTGTTGATTACTTCTTCCGGGGCCAGTCACCTACTGTGGGAGACTGTCTTCCATCTTCACCTCTATGACTGTTACAAAGTGCAGTGCTTTGTGAATTCTTTCCTAAACTTGAAGTTTCTCTACTAGAAATTGTGTCTTTTCCATGTCCCACTTCTTTCAAGGAAAATTCTTTCCTCGCTCTACCTACCTCATTTTTGTTGTTCTAGAAGTGCTTTTTGTGTTTGCATCAAAGCCCCGAGTGGCTTTAGGCTGCGGTCTTTGAGATCACCGAAGGTGAGCTCTCGAATTTGGTCGCGATCCTGCGTAATTCGAGTGGGCTCATCGCCTATTCCTGATGGTCCTCTTATCAAGGTCATTTTGGACACTGCTTGGATGGACTAGAGCCATATAATTCTCTTTTGATTTCTCACCTTGATTCCAATTGAAGAGCTGCTCCTGCTTTTCTTCTTGCTTTTTTGAGAGCTCGAGTGAAACATCATTCGCAGCAAACAATTTTACAGTCGGGCCACCGTGGGTAAGGTAGTTTTGAGCATCAACCGTGGCCTTAAATTTTCTCTCGGAGGAGGATTTTGGTGGTGTCATATTTTCGAGGAATCCTCCTCCTAGGTGGAGTAACTCACTGCTTTTCCTCAACTTTCACCGCCTAGCTTGGTCACCATCACCTACCTACGTAGGTGATATCGATGTAGTCTTCGTGAATGTACTATGGTATCTTAAACTTCGCCATCCTTCTTAGTCTTGCTCGTTCCAGGTTTATCTGGCATAGCTTCATGTCTTTCCTCGTCGGACATGTATACGGGGTCCACTGCAACAAGGAGATCCGTCGACCATTCCTTGGTAAAATCTTCAAGGTCTTCTTCTGTCAAATTATAACAAGACTGAAGCTGTGCTTGGTGCTAATCAATGCATGGAGTCAGGTATATAAAGTGGAGATCCACTCTAAACTTCATCAAAGGTCTAAACCTATGAAGCACTTTGTGGGTGATTCTCAATGTAGAATGAATTTCATTCTTCCGCTATTGAAGTAGGTGTGGAAGACAAGATTGATTGCCACTACTTTTTCATGTCGCTGGAGTACCGCACAGCATATAACTTTGTGGCTAGGTGGCTCAAAAAGGCTCTGACATCCTGAAAGTGGCTCCTTCTGGTAGCTCCTAAGCGATGAAAGCGATTAGTATAAGAAACCAACTAAAGTGGAACTCACACCCTTTCTCTTGCGCTCAGAATCCAAAATTTAATCGGTTTACAAGATATTGTGTTCAATCTATCTCAGAGTCTCCTGCACTTCTCCTCGCAAGGTCAACTACGGGCCATTCACCTATGTTATTCTGTTTTGTGGAACTAACTTTGTTCGCGACAATCTGACACATGCAAGGCGACTGCTCTAATTGATAGAGGCTACTTTGTAGCCTAGCCAGAGCCTTCTACATAGCCATAGGGTTTCCTTTTATCCATTGTGCTAGTGTTCTAAACTAAGGTCTCTACTCGTAAAGTCCTAAGGGTCAAGGCCTTGCATGCTAAGTCTTGTGATCCGATTAATCAAATTTGGATCCACATGATGTGGTGGTTCAACCACATAAGTATCCAGCTTCGGTAGCAAAGACAACAAACAACTCATGCATGCATTGATTCCTAGTGTCCACAAGCGAGGGATCTTTCATTACGCTGATCGTAGATTCGCATCGTGAGGTTTTGGGGTTGCTGACAATCTTAGGATTCTTCTCCTTGGTCTTGGTTAAGTATTTATGAGGAGCTAACATGTTGTAGGTTTTGCAATCTCTAAGGCTAAAATCATTAAATTTCAGTGTCGCGAGCTTATTTATGTATTCAAGACATATCGCGGCGCACTCTTCGGAATATAATGCGGGTGACTGGAGGTGTACCAAAGTCTCTCTGGTATGACTTATAGCAGCTTAACTCTTCCGGGCCAAAGGTGGTATGTAAACGCAGACACGCGGATCACGGCATTTGTAATATCATCTAAGTTCTTGTTCTTGTCTCTACGGGTTTTGATGGTCCTCAAGGCCATGAAAGCAGCTGGAGGGAGAATCTTGATCTTCTCCGGCCGATGATGCTTGCACACCTCGTATTATCCTTCTTTCTGACATGACTTTCTCAGCCATTAGGTCAATCAAAGCTTCATCAACTACTTTCTCAACAAATATGGAGTTTGTCCTCGATAAGCAATCTTGGGTCAACTAGCTCGTGTGTGAAAATGAATTTAGAGACTACATTGAATGGTATGGGAACAAGGAAATTATCATGGGGTGAAGTAATCTCAAGTTTCGTGCTAAAATTATCACTTAGAAAAAAGTACTCTCAAGTATGCGTCAGCGATGGACTGGGTGTGGAAACCCTTGTAACCTGATATAGGGCCTTCATTACTGCCTTATCCATTCAAAGAGCTAACTGTCTAGTGGAGCCCATAATTGATTTTTTGGACCGCTCTGTGGCAGAATTGTATTTCGGTCCAACGGATATATTGCTACGCCATGGTGAAGTGCCAGATGTCAATGTTCTGATATCTCGACGAAGCTCAATTCTGGTGATTTTTCCTTCTGTGAAGTTACCTCTAGTCTTGTAACTTCTTCGATTTGGGTCTCTTTTTATTTACTTAGCTTCCTAGCCTTTTCCCAGTAAGCTTAGTCCCCACCAATTCTTTCCATTCTCCGAAGTCTTATCTTTCTTGATATAGTCACTTCAAGGCCGCTTTGAGGTTCTTTCTTCAAATCCATGGGTAATACTCCTTCATCATATGGATTAGATATTTTAGTATTATGTGGCTCCTCTAACATTCTTATAGCTTCGACATCTGTGCTGTTGGTGTTTAACAGTGAATATATGTTCTCTTGTTCCTCCATCAAGTAGGCAATCCTTCTAGTCATAAATTCCCATTTGTGCTTGTTTATTCTAGAAAGTCTCCTTTCTTCTTTCCTCCAGATCCGGGTCTTTTCAATCCAGACCTTTCCTAACAAAGTCAAAATGGGGGCATGGTCCTCAATAAATTCAATAACTTCGAATTCTTCCTTGTCGAAGTTCCATGAGTATTCATAGCTATCTCGGTAGTTCTTCTACATAGGGTTGCTTCCATTTTGCCTTTAAATAATCCTATGGTTCCTAGTGAAGGAACCAAAGAAGACCTTCCTAGGGTTTCCCAAGTTCTTTCTGTCATAATATTTGCCTGTGTTTCCTCATCCAAAATGTAGTTAATGTTAAAGTCTCCTATTCTTACTGATTTTCTCCTTTTCTTTGAAAATACCTGACAAACTAACATCCTTATGATTATCTAGGGCTTTTTTTTCAATAACATGATCTATGATCCCTTTTGGGGTTCATCCATAATTTTAGTCTCTTGATATCCTTTGAATTTTTCTTGTTCCATATTTAGTTTTTCAAGCCTAGCAATCAATCTAGAGCAATCCAATACTATAACCTGTGAGATTTACAAATGTAAGGCAAATTAGGCTTTCTCCTGTGGCATCTGCTAGCAAGATGTCCTAGTCTTCCTAGAACTGCAACATAGGGTCAATCCTCTTTTTTAAATGACCCCAACCTTCTTATAATCGCTAAGACCAAGTGGGTCATGGTAGCTAGCCCAAGAAAAAAACTTCTTCTTTCTCTAGGATCCCTCAAACCATCTCATAGTCCAAAAATTCTTTCTATGCATAGGTATAACATATTTATCATTATTCTTATCGTGACCTATCAAATGTTCTTCCATCTAACAATGCCCCAGCCAAACTGAGACAAAATCTATCAAGCATACCAAAATCCATACTTTAGAAAACAACAAACATTTCTGCTTCTTTTACTTCTATGGATTACAAAGCTTCTAGATTCATGAAATTTAACTATTCTTACCTTATTAGAGCAATGAGCTTACAACATTACCTCTTTCTCAGAGCATCTACTTAGAAACTCTCACTTTTCTTATAGGACAAAGCATTCATATCTGACTTATTTTCTTAGTATCCACCTCCTTCCTTGCGTGATCTCGATTCCTTTCCAACTGACCTTTCTTTCTAAGACAAAGCTCTCAGAGGGTCATCAAGTAGAATATTGTGCACTAGGGAAACAAGATTCCACGCACAAAGATTATTTCACACAAATCTTTTTTCTTCTTTAGTTCCCAACAAACACAATTTCAAGTCTCGGCAATAGAACCATTTTTTTTCACAAGGGAAGACCCAGGGTTAAATGCTCAAGAGCGCACTAACAAACCCTAACTATCTACTTCCTCTAAAAAACACCGGTGGGAAGAAAAATGAAGTCTCACCTACAGGAGGGAAGGTGGCTCTAAGACTCGTGTCCTAACCTTAGCTAGATGAACATCCGTGATTATATCTTTTTCAGGGAATTTAACATAAATCATTCATCAATATTTAACTCTTATGGTACTTCACATATAGCACAGATCACAAAGGAATACTTAGAATAAAACATTCTTATACATAAATCAAATATATATAGGTTAGATTCAACATATCAAGTACCAAGCATATTATATATCAAATCTAACATTCATTCATATATCATAAGAATGGAGCATAACTAACCCATGACCATAGCGCAATTTTAGCTAAGAAACATTAGCCCAAGCCACGTATACACACACGCCGTAGCTACTTCATGGTTCACCCCACCAAGGCTACGCCCCATTAAATCTTTCTTCTTTGAGGCTATCTGGCTGCTTGCTACAAATACGAGCTTCAAAGGACTTTTACTTCACACAAGATGTATGATCTCATACCGCTAGATCCTCTTCTTCTGCACTCCCTGGAAAGCACAAAACTACAACAACTTCCACTTAGCTTCTCACCTCCTTTACAATAATGCACAGAACCTTCAATACAATAATCCAATCACACATCCAACTACTAGCACTAAGCCTTAGCTATACATCACATAGATGTACTACTACTTGCACTCAACAATCACATATACTACTTCATACTGCCTGCCATCTATTTATAGATTGGCAAAATGGGCTCCATGTAAAACCATGGGCCCACATCCCTTTCCCTTTACATCAACCCAAAACTCTAAAGGGACCCAAAAATAGGTAATTTCCCTAATTTACGCTTCGCGTTGCGCTCCATATTCGACAAGCTGTCGAAGTCCCAAAAAAGTCAAATATGACCAAGTATTCTTTCAAAAACTTGGTCAAGGCCACATTAATATTGACCTTTATTGCATTCTGGAATATATTTCTATTTGCAAAGGGTTAGGGACCCCAACATGTCCTCCCTAAAAATTTCTGTCCTCAAGGCTTGAGATGTGGAAACGGTTGTAGAATGGTAGTTGGTTCACAAGTAAGTAACTGCTGGAGTTGTATATTTACATTGGATTAACACTTCCTTGATGGTTCTCCTGCATCAGAGATGCTCAATGTGGTCCAAACCTTTGTGATTGTAGCCAAATGGACTTTTTGGCTAACTCGAAGGTTGGTTTGAATCTAGCACTTCTAGTTGATCACCTTCTTTAAGCAAGAACATGAAAAAACAGATGTAGCTTCAATGACTGGGAAAGCTAAATGATAGGCCACTTGTCCTTAACACGCTTTGAGATCCCAGATAAGGACCATGTATCCTTGGGCTAGCCTCCGGACAATGCTTCGCCTCGAGGGAATTCTTCTTGTATGTCGCAGTCAAGAAACACTTGATCCCCTTCTTCCAATTTAAATTCAGAGTGACCTTGATCTAATATCGCTTCATGCAATTTTGTTCCATGACTAAATTCTTTTTGAGGGTATGGATAATATCCTCTCAAGTTGTAAGTGTTTGTTCAAACGCCTAGACCTTCGAGACACATGAAAAATATGAGAGAACCTAGCGGGGCTTCTAGCCATATACCGCCTGCAAGGAAAGTCATGCATGTATTATATGGTAGTGGAAGTGTTGTTCACCATTTAAATAGGGTAACCATTGAGCCCACTGATTTTTTCTTTCCGCAGGAAAACACCTCAAATATGTTTCCAAACACTTCTTTACAACTTCATTTTGACCATCACTTTTAGATGATAAGCTGTATCGAGATGCAATTAGGTGCCTTGTACCTTGAATAACTCTCATGCTAAAATTGCTTGTGAAAAGTTGGGTCTCGATCAGAAAAAAATAGAGTGATAATGCCATGAAGCTTGAAGCCCGGATCCATGAAAATTTGAGCCAATTTGAACGTTGTAAACGCGTTGAAGAGTGCAAAAATGAGCGTACTTGGAAATGTGATCAATAACCACCATGATGATCGATTTATTTGCTGATTTGGATAAGCCTATAATAAAATCCATAAAGATGTCCTTCAAAATAGCAGGTATGGAAATTTCAGCAGTTGTAGTGTGCCCGAGATTTGATGAGCTCCCCTTGTTGTGTTGAAAAACATCACATTCTGTCATAAAATTGTGAATGTCCTATTTCATACCATCCTTAAAAAGAACTCTTGACCCCTCGGCTATAGGTTTCCAGGAACCCTGGAGTGCCCCATTGTCGTAAGGTAGCATGAAGCTCATAAAGTATCACGATTTATTTGATTGTTTACTTAAATACAAATGGAATTTGTATCAAGCTCATCATGGATCCAAGAGTACCCTGGAGAGCTAGAGACCGACTTAGAATTGTTGGATCAATCAGTAACTTTGTGATCTTGTAGCCATTCTTGGTGAACGGCTTAAGCCAATATGGTACAATGAAGGAAAGAGAAAAAGGGATCTTTCATATTCATATTTGTGGGAAAGTGCATCCAAAACGCTTTTACCTTTCTTGTAAATGATCTCATAATCATATCCAAATATCTTAGTCATCCATTTTGTTGCTCCGAGGAGGAAATGCGCTGTTCCAGAAAAAACTTGAGGCTATGATGGTCTATCTTAATTTGGAAAAATTTCCCCAATAGATAAAGGGCACCACAAATCAACTAAGATGCAAAATACAAAATTTCCTTTTCATAAATAGATTTGCCCAGATTTCTTTCTCATGATAGTTTCTTTGTTGGTAGTTAGCCAGCGGCTCCTAATTCTCTCCTTACATAAGGATGTACACTACCCTTTCCCCCTAAGTATCATATTCCAAGACAAAGGTCTTTGTGAAATCAAGAAGGGCTAGGATCGGAGTGGTGCACATATGGCCATCTTCTAAGGTTTGAAAGCCTTAGAGCAATAGTCGGAGTCCAAGTGAAAGAGTTTATTTTTAGGAGAGTAGTGAGAGGTGCGACTAATTCTTCCATAATTCCTAACAAACTTATAAACCTCGTTGCCCGGAATCTATGCAAGATTTTGAGAGTATTTAAGTGAGGCTACCTGTGCATAGATCCAATCTTTTTAGGATCCACTATCATGTCATCCTTTACAACTGTGATGACCTGGGCACTTACTTCCGAGGAGGTAAAAAGCACATTTAGACTCAAGCTTCAGAAAAGCAGGCCGAGAGTAGGATGGGAACCCGATCCATATGAGCAAGATGTTATGTCTAGTTCTTTCTATAGATAAGGATATCATCAAATAAAACTACATAAAAATGATGGAGGAGAAGGACTAAGATATGATCTATGAGGCTTTGGAAGGTGGAGGGTCATTACATGGGCCAAGGACCAAAAAAAACTCCATGGCCCTCATGAGTTCCCAGTTGTAGACTTGGGAATGTCTTCCTCTTTCGTACATATCTCGTGGTAGCCCAAATGAAGATCAAGTTTAGTAAATAATCGGGCACCACTACCATCTAGGAGGTCATCAATGACATGAATGGGAATCATCCCTAATGGGTAAGTCGGTTGAGGGCACGGAAGTCATGACTTATTCACCAAGAACCTTCTTTCTTCGTGACCCGACCAATGTGAGAAGAGTAGGGCTTGTACTAGGGAGAATAATGCATGCATTATGTTCCTAAACCATTTTCTCATTTTTGGGAAAAGGGGTGACGATACGACGGATATTGGGAGGAAGGTTGTCAGGGACACAAGGAATGGAATGATCATGAACACCATGTGAAGGAGGAAGTCCCCCGGGAGTGGAAAAGACCACTTGATGTTTAGAAAGGATGGTTTGGAGGTCTTGCGGGACCGTGGGTGTTTATGTTGCTTGTATGGTATGGATTTTAATAATAATTTAATGACCCATTTGAGTATCTTTTCCATGCGATGAAAACTAATGACCTCAGTTGAACCAAAAGTGATTCCTTGAACTTATATTGGCAGGTCTCCGGTCAAATTGCATGAAGACTCCTTAAATCCATGAGAATGGGACCCAAATTCTTAGCCACTGGTACTCCAACATAATTTTCATAGCCAACCTTCCATGTCGATAGCAAACATATGAGATTTCGTGTGGTAGTCACCAATTTTGAGACTAATTTTTCACAATGCCCTCCTACATTTCATGGAGCCATTGGAAATCATGATTTGGACATTACTGACCAGATGGATGTAGCAATGAGTTTAGAAATGAGGATGACAAAATTATGTAGTGATTCCACCACTATCGACCGGAATGATGACCTTCCGATGTTTTATGTAACCGATTAGTTTGAGGGTTTGGGGAGGGAGAAGGAAAGGAGATCATTGAGGGAAATGACTAGTTCAACTTATGGAGGGTCTGTTGGTGGGGCTAGATCAATTGGTTAAGAGGACTCGATTTGAGGAGCCTCAACCTTATCTTCAGAAACATCTTCAGATATGGCCATAAAATATTTTGTTCTTTACACTTGTGTCTCGAAATATTTGTCATCACAATTATTTAGAGATGAATCCAATGGGAATAGGTCTCAAAACAATAGGTGGAAATTTTTTTATTTTTTATTTATTTATTTATTTATTTTCACCTGTGGAGTTATACTCCACCGAGGAACATCAGAGAAATGCCCAAATGCTTAACTAGAAAGCAATGTGACACCGCAATCCAAACACAGCTATTTGGCAATAGATCTTGGTCTCCTTTAATTCTGTTTTATGTTTTCATCCCCAGGTTAGTATTCAAGGGTCTCACAGGACAAGGGTTTTCCTCATGGCTATAGCTCTCTAATATACATGTGGGTCCAACAGTAGTAATTTTACCAATATCTCGTGTGGCACTAACTAAGGAGGGATAGATCAGACTTTAGTTTACTCACTGCATCACCTAGGTACTAGAGAGTATCTTCCTCGAAAGGTTCTGTCACTATATAGAAGCCGCAATATCAGTTTATCTAAAGAGGGCTTCGTGAAATCTAGGTTAATCCGCATTACTGTGTGTTTCTTGGATGCGCCTTTACCACTCGAAGGGGTGTACCAACAGGGGTTACAAGGGTGGCCAATGATAAAGGCTTTTAAGAACCACTTGTATTTCCTTCTCTGTGATGTATGAATCCTCTAACCTGTGGGTTTATGTACAACGACAGATCATCAGGGCTTTAAGACGTCCGAATACATCTCTACCCTAAAAAAAAATCCCGCAATTTATGCCAAGGAAAGTGCTCTAATACCACTTGTAATATAAATTTATATAAAATGCACGGAAATAAAATGCTAGATATGGCATGATAACAGCAATATAAACGTAAATAATCAGTCATCATATCCCCAATATTTAGGAATAACTAGAGATCATGTCTCAAGGCCCACATGGTCCCCTGTATTACGGAGCACCGAGATGTGAGTGATCTGAGCATGGCCCTGAAAATTCCCATCTTCTTTCCTCTTCTCACCAACTCTTTTCCTCAAGCTGCCAGAGTTGTTCTCCATCACTACTCTACTCTGGCTTCTGTATCGTGAGAGGGCTCTGTCTAGCTGAGGTAATTGGTCCCGAGGTATCATGGTATGTGTCATATTTGATTGTTATAACCTTCTTATATATATGCATTTAGATTCCTTTCATTTCGGATAACTGCTGATCTTACACTAACCAATTGACCATTGTTGGGGTGATTGATGGGGCAAATCTCATGTTTGCAGATTCATGGGGTTTTGGTTAGCCACCAAAGGGGTTTGTCGAAACATCAACTGGGCTTCCCACCATCTTATCACCTTTCATCTTATACCTCTCTCTCATCCATCCCATTCCCTAAGTCCGGCCATTAGGATGAACCTCCGTGGTACATCTGTCTTGTGGGAAGAAGGAGCCAAAGGCCCAAAAGGTAAAAACAAATGGTAAAAGATAAAATCCATAAGAAAAGAAAACCTAGAGATGTTTCGCTACTCTGTGGGATCCCTAAGAAGGTACAAGAAGCCTCTCGATAAGAGACTAATGGACCCTAAGAAAATGATTAAATAAATAAAATGCAATACCTAACCAAGAGGATGTGGGAGGTCTCATCACAAGCCACCATTATGTTCATAGGCATTTAGCGTATGACATTGCCATCATCTCTGTCACAAACCAGTAAGGGACGTTTGGTTGCAGGGCCAAAGGAAATGGGGTCTCATCACGAAAATGTACCTTCCCATTTCTGTAAAGATACTAGTGGGTAATGTTGTCAGCCCTGGCCACCGCTTGGCAAAGGTCTCCCTCTCAAAGAGTCAGTAAAAACCAATAAAAGAAAGATAATGCAATAAAAGGGCTGGAAAAAATGCATCCATACTGGGTACAATTTCGGGCCCACAAAGGCACCTTATAGACAACAACACTCTTTGGTCCGACTATGACTGGACATCCCATAAAACCATATCACCATTACATGTATTTTGAATGATCCTTTGAGGGAACTTCTTTGCATTGTTTTAGGTATGAACAATATAGGTTGGTCTGTTGGTTTCCTTAGCTCTGTATAGTAGATATATGTAATCTCTTTGAGCTCTTTAGATGATTTATAGGGGATTTCATGCATGTTTGATAAATCTTCAGAATGATGAGACATGATTTACATTTCTATGATATATAGGACTCGGAGGAGTCTGTGGAGGGTTTAGCCTTTGATATAAAAGCAAGAATTCATGCCCGACAGACAAAATTTTGGGAGATCTGCGTACATGGGGGAGATGATTAGCTCTGACCCCCATGGGGCTGAAGAGCCCAGATGGTTGTTGTGATGGCATAGGTAGGACAGAGTTGTGACAATCCCTCAGATGCAGAAGAAGAAGGACGCCGTAGACGCTTTTGGCAGAGGATTTGACCTGATGGGGATCAGCCCCCTGCGTGATGGACGATGGTCTTGGTGATCAAGACACCACCCAGGGCAGCTTGGATGATTGGCATGGCAGCGGGCTAGGCTTGTTTGGCACATGTGACAAGCTAGTGTGGAGCCCCAAAGGGCTGCCAACGCCTTGCTCACTGGATGATGATTATGCCCTCGAAGGGGCCAACGCCTCCCTTCTAGGGGTCTTCACACGCCTCCATTTTAGCTCATTTTGGAAATTTTAGCATTAAATGTGACAAATAATTGAATAATGTTAAGTCATCCATGTCGGTTGTTTTCCATGACCTATTTTGTTAATTAGCTATCACGAGGATATAATAGAGGACATTGCCTCTCATTTTATAATAACACAACTTGCTCTCTGTGAGAGATATTCTTTGCATTTTGTCCTGATATTTTTGTCTTTGGAGTGAGGCGCTACACTTTGGCAGGATAATCTTTGCATGCATGGTGCCATTTATCATTGAAGCGGTTTACAACTAGGGTTTGATTATGCTTCTTCATGAATTTGTAAGTACATTTTGCATGCAAAACTCTTTATTGAATGGTTGTAGGTAGAATTGCTCATTTGTATGGTTACATTGCTAGTATTTGCTTAATCATTAAACCTCTAGGAGACAACACACAAGTAGGTTGTATTTCCATGTCCCCACAAAGCTTATTATCCATTTGATTAGAGAAGGTTTAGCCCAGCTACAGCTTGCCAATTCAGCCATGCTCTTTCTTTGAGTTGGGTTTTTAAACATAAATTGAAGAAAGAAGGCATCCTAGGCCTAATTTATTTTACACCTAGGGTTTACTTAGGGTTTCTGAAAAGCCTTGTCTTGAACAACACTTTTCAGCCATAGATTTGTGTTTATAAGCTTTATCCGTCTTTCCAAAAGAGTCTTAAGGAAAGAATAAGTGGCCTAGGGCCCAGCCTTAGCTACACCTAATTAAGTCTTCTCTTCTTAGGTTTTTGATTTGGTGGCCCTTCCATAGCAAAAGACCATCAAACCCTTAACCCCTCTTTCCTTAAGTTTAAGTCTCTCCAAGCCATTATTTTCACCCCTTTTGACTCCATTAACCCGGGTTGCACTAGTCTAGAAACATAACGTTGAGGTTTTGTGCTTAAATACTCTTTCAAACTCCTTTTTGTTGAAACCCTAACTAACCTAGCGCCTAGAACTAACCCTAACTCTAATGATGAGATGATGTTGTGCCTTTATTCAACTTTTGAGTATTTTAAAATTTTAAGGCTAGGTCATCACTGGAATGGCATTGATGTGTTGAGCTTTTTAATTGTTCTTTTTTGTAAATGACCACTTCTTTGTCTCTTAAACCAACTCTAAACTTAGGGATGATGTCAGTGATAAAGAACAACATTATAGGGTGATGTCACACTCTTTGTTTGACTTTGTTTGGCCTAAAACGCTAGACATCTATCACCTCATGTATTAGTACTTTGAGTCATTAATTTGATTTGTAAGCTCATTTTGAGAAAACGCTCCACCTACTAAGAAGTCTTCGGGCCACTTCATTTTAGGGCTGACGTCACCCCAATTATGCACTTGTGACGCAACAATAATGTTTGCGTGAGCGACTTTATTTATATGAGCTGATTTGAGATATAATACAAGGATTTGATTCTATACACAACCTTATACATTGAATGCCCATATCTATTTTGTATTTATTGAAGAAGTGATACAAGTCATTTGTCATTGTCTAGCAATCATTGACTTCGTCAATAATTACATCTGATCATTGCTCATATATATGTTAAAGATAATCATTAATATTTGAAGTACTAACCACTGCAGCACATTTTAGTTTTATCTGTCTTGTCTCGCAAACAGGTGCCCTTATCAGTGGAATATCTTCTTTGACTATCTCCTTCTTGGTGGTAATCTGTGAAAGGGAATCCTTGTCTTGATCCATTAGCCCTTTAGCCCTTCCAAAAAACCAGATTACTAGGGACGTCTCCCTTGGACTAGCCATCCTAAATAGAAAGAGCTCCCCATCGAGGTGACAATGGGTGGGGAAGCTCATGTTACTCCAGTTTGAAGCCTTGACTCAAGCTAACCTAAACCCTTCCTACAAACTGTGCGATAACATTTTTGGTGCCGTTGTCAGGGAACACTGAGTCTATTTTCCTCAACGACATATCTTTGGTAAGCCTTGCCTCAGAACTTTCTTGTAAGCTTACCTAGTGACTCCACTACCTTTTCCCCCTATTCTTTGGTAGTTTCAAGAAAACTATCTAGCGACTCCACTGATGACGAAGCCAACAATGACTTCATAATGGGATCCCGGGAGCTATAAACCTTTAGACATGAGAAAAATCCCAGGATATCCAAGACAAATGCCCCCTATTTCCAAGAGATGGTTCCCTAAATTCACTGGTGGAAATGGGGAAAGAGATGAATTTCATATGAGGGAATTTTATTCTTACTTTGAGCTCCACCGGGTCGATGATGTTGAAGATGTAGTGATGAAACTTTTTTCAAAAACTCTTCATGGAAATGCTAAAAGGTGGTATGATAACCTTCCTAATACTAGCATCACCTCTATGGACCAGTTCGAAGAAGTCTTTCTTGAAGAATGGGGCATTCAGCCAGAAGACATCCCAATACTTCTAAAAAAATTTGAGGATATAAAACAAGGTGAGAATGAAACCCTATTTGACTTCCAGAGTAGGTTTGAAGGCACTCTATATCATATTCCGGAAAGCCATCGCCCTGAAAGAGAGTATGTTGTCCATCACTATACCCATGCGATCTGGGCCCACCTAGGTTTGCCCCTCCGTAAAAATGCCCCAAAGACGCTCGATGAAGCTTATGGCATGGCTAAAGAAATTAAAAACAATATGTTCTCATCAAGGATAAATGACCTCTTTACCTCGGGTAATCTTACTATGGAAAGTTTGTATTCCCATGAAAACCTTGTTGATGATTTCCAAGAAGAAGGGAAGCAGACCATCGTTCAACATGAGACAATTGAAGACATGGCTGAGGAAATAGAATCTGAACAAAATGATGAAGTATATGTGTGTGTGCCTCCCTCTGATGAAGTCATGCAAGAACCTGTCTCTCCTGTGCAGCAAAGCGAAGATGAGGTTAGTTATTTTCCACTTCAAAATTCTAATAATACTGTGCTACTTGATTCAAAAGAAGAAGAGGAAATGGAAGCCTCGGATGAAATGGAAGCAATCCATGAGGATTAAGAAACAACACATGCTGAAAACACCACAGTCCTTGAGACACCTGCGCAAGAAGAAATAGTAAGTTACCCTCCTCTCATAATTTTTGATGATGCTTTACCATGTAATGAAAAGGAGGGGGAGGATGAATCTTCAGATTCTGCATGTTATGATACTGATACTGATATAGCTGATTTCGATGAGTTCATACATGTTGGGAGACATAGGTGGGATGTAGTTGGTTATGACCTAGATCCCATCTATGACACCGAGAATCATCTCTAGTTGTTTCCCTTGCAGTTTTCACAGCAATTTACTAATAACCAATGGCAACAAGGAGATGAAGTTTTTACTTGTAGCTTTCAAAACACCAAGGATGACCCAGTACCTTATCTTTCGGATGATTTTCAGTCTTACCTTGAGATGTTTGATGAGTACCCTTCTGAGCATTTGGATTCTTTTCATGAAGATGATTGCCAACCACCACTGTGCTCAGAGTTTAATACAAGTAAGGATATTGTTTGCCTCAAGAAGGTTTCTCATGATTTTTCACCCCAACCACCTGTTATTACTTTGCCTCGCTTTTCCATTGAAGGTGTAGTTGGGAGTTACCTTTTTATTCTTGAGTTTCCTTTTGGGAAAACCCTAGACTCCAAGGGTTGGTTGGGTAATGCTATTGCCAATCAATTTTTCAACCTTCTCTTGATGATTTGCCAGCCGTCTACTAATTTTTTGTCAATTCTTTCTTTAGAGCATGAAAATGCCCTAGGTAACCAGTTTACAAGCCCTTTGAGTTGGTTTGCTGAACCTAGTATGTTTCATGACCCTTTCTCGGATAGGATTGAGTACTTTTCTCAGAGATGGACTTGGCAGGATTTTGTCCCTCCCACCCGCCTCCATGAGTT
>SNQJ01S0061464.1:0-13574 GCA_010110895.2 Picea sitchensis | reverse complement strand
CTCGGACCAATTACCTCATGGAGCAAGAGCCCTCTCTGATGCAAGCCCAGGCCGGTAGTGATGGAGGCTGCTACTGCTGACAGGAAAAAGTTGGCTGAGAAGAAGAAAGATGGGCCCTCTAGGGCCATGCTCAAGTCACTCCTGCTCTCGGTACTCCATGTCTAGGACCATGTGGGCCTTGAGACATGATCTCCTAGTTATTCCTAAATATTGGGGATAACAATGATTATTTTGGTTATATTGCTGTTATCATGCCATATCTAGCATTTTATTTCCATTCTGCACATTTTTATATCTGGTATATTACAAGTGGTATTAGAGCACTTTCCTTGGCATAAATTCTGGATTTTTTTTCCAGGGTAGAGATGTATTCTGGAATCTTTAAGCCACAATGATCTGTCGTTATGTGCATAAACCCACGGTTGAGGGATTCATACATGCAGGAAATACAAGTGGTTCTTAAGCGCACATCTGTTGGCCACCCTTGTAACCCCTGTTGGTACCCCTTCAAGTGGTAGCGCATCAAAAAACACCTGTGTACGGATCAACCTAGATTTCCTGAAGCCCTCTTTAGATAAACTGATCGGCCACCTGACTTCTATAGTGACACCGAGAACAACACTCGGGAAGATACTCTCTAGTACCTAGGTAGTCGAGTAGTACGACTAAGGGTACAGTCTATCCTCCTTAGTTAGTGCCCTGAGATATTGGGCCGAGTACTACTGTTGGACCCACATGTATATTAGAGAGCTATAGCACAGGGAAAACCCTTGTCTGTAGAACCCTTGAATACCTAACCTCGGGGATAGAAACATAAACAAATTAAAACAGACAAGATCTATTGCCACGTAACTGTGTTTGGATTGCCAGGTAAATACATATTTCTTTCTAGTTAAGCATTTGGGCATTTCCTCTCTGCAGTATTCCTCAGACTGGAGTATAACTCCACAGGTGAAAATAAATAAATAAATAAATAAAAATAAAAAAAATTCCACCATTGTTTGAGACCTATTCCATTGGATTCATCTCTAAATAATTGTGATGACAAATATTTCCCGGGCCACAAGTGTAAAGAACAAAATATTTTTATGGCCATCTTCGAGGAGATTTCAGAAGAAGATGAAGAAACTCCCTCTGTGTCTGAGTCACCTAAATCCACTGACATAACCCCTCAGACTCTCTCGAAGTAGAACCGGTCATTTCCCTCAATGATCTCACTCGCTTCTCCACTCCCCAAACCCTCAAGCTAATCGGTTACATAAAGCATCGAAAGGTCATGATTCTGGTTGATAGTGGAATCACCCTTAATTTTATTCATCACCTCATTTCCTAAGAAACTCATTGCTACATCCATGCCGTCAATAATGTCCAAATCATGATTTCCAATGATGGCTCCATGAAATGTGGAGGGCATTGTGAAAAATTGCGTCTCCAAATTGGTGACTACCACCTGAAATCTCATATGTTTGCTATCGACATGGGCGGTTGTGAAAATTATGTTGGGTACAGACTGGCTAAGGAATTTGGGTCCCATTCTCATGGATTTTAAGGAATTAACCATGCAATTTGACCAGGAGGGCCACCAATATAAGTTCCAAGGCATCACCGTTGGTTCACCTGAGATCATTAGTTCCCATCGCATGGAAAAGATACTCAAAATGGGTCATTCTGGTGTTATTAAAATCTCCATGCCATACAAGCAACATAAACACCCTCAGTTTTGCAAGACCTCCAAGCCATCCTTTCTAAACATCAAGTGGTCTTTTCCACTCCCCAGGGACTCCCTCCTTCACATGGTGTTCATGATCATTCCATTCCCCTTGTACCTGGAAGCCTTCCTCCCAATATCCGTCTGTATCGTCACCCCTTATCCCAAAAAAATGAAATTGAGAAAATGGTTTAGGAACACCTTAATGCATGCATTATTCTCCCTAGTACAAGCCCCTACTCTTCTCCTGTGGTCATGGTCCTGAAGAAAGAAGGTTCTTGGTGAATGTGTCCTGACTTCCGTGACCTCAACAAACTTACCATTAAGGACAAATTTCCCATTCATGTCATTGATGACCTCCTAGATGAACTGAGTGGTGCCCAATTATTTACTAAACTTGATCTTCATTTGGGCTACCACCAGATATGTATGAAAGAGGAAGACATTCCCAAGTCTACCTTTAGAACTCATGAGGGCCACTATGAGTTTTTGGTCATGCCCTTTGGCTTGTGTAATGACCCCTCCACCTTCCAAAGCCTCATGAATCATATCTTCCGTCCTTTTCTCCATCATTTTGTCTTAGTTTTATTTGATGATATCCTTATCTATAGAAAGACCTAGACATAACATCTTTCTCATGTGGATCGAGTTCCCCATCTACTCTCTCAGCACCAACTTTTCCTGAAACAGTCTAAATGTGCTTTTACCTCCTCAGAAGTAGAGTACTTGGGTCATCTGGTTGGCAAGGATGACATGATAGTGGATCCTAAAAAGATTGAATCTATGCAAGACTGGCCTCACCCAAATACTCTCAAAATCTTGCATAGATTTCTGGGCTTAACAGGTTTTTATCGCAAGTTTGTTAGGAATTATGGAAAGATTGCTGCACCTCTCACTACTCTCCTAAAAAATAACTCTTTCACTTGGACTCCAGCTATTGCTCAAGCTTTTCAAACCTTGAAGATGGCCATGTGCACCACTCCAGTCCTAGCCCTTCTTGATTTCACAAAGACCTTTGTCTTGGAATGTGATACTTCAGGGAAAGGAATTGGTGCTGTCCTTATGTAAGAGGGTCGACCTTTGGCCTTTACCAACAAGAAACTATCTGAAAGAAATCTGGGCAAATCTATTTATGAAAAGGAAATTTTGGCTATTTTGCATGCCGTTGATTTGTGGTGCCCTTATCTATTGGGGAAATGCTTCCAAATTAAGATAGACCATCAAAGCCTCAAGTATTTTCTGGAACAACGCATTTCCTCCTCGGAGCAACAAAAATGGGTGACTAAGATATTTGGATATGATTATGAGATCATTTACAAGAAAGGTAAAGAAAACGTTATTGCGGATGCACTTTCCCACAAATATGAATATGAAGAATCCCTTTTTTCTCTTTCCTTCATTGTACCATATTGGCTCCAAGCCGTTCACCAAGAATGGCTACAAGATCCCAAAAGTTCGCAGTTGATCCAACAATTGCAGTCCAGTGCTCTAGCTCTCCCAGGGTACTCTTGGATCCATGATGAGCTTCGATACAAATTCCATTTGTATTTAAGTAAACAATCAAATATTAAATCGACGATACTTTATGAGCTTCATGCTACACTGACAATGGGGCACTCCGGGTTCACCAAAACCTATGACAGGGTCAAACGTTCTTTTTTCTGGGATGGTATGAAATAGGACATTCACAATTTTGTCGCTGAATGTGATGTGCGTCAACACAACAAGGGAGAAACAATCAAATCTCCAGGCACACTACAACCGCTTCCAATTCCATCTGCTATTTGGAAGGACATCTTTATGGATTTTATTATAGGCTTATCCAAATCAGCAAATAAATCAGTCATCATGGTGGTTATTGATCGCCTTTCTAAGTATGCTCATTTCTGCTCTCTTCAACACCCGTTTACAACATTCACGGTGGCTCAAATTTTCATGGATCAGGTCTTCAAGCTTCATGGCATGTCACACTCTATTGTTTTTTATCGCGACCCAACTTTCACAAGCAATTTTGCGCAAGAGTTGTTCAAGCTACAAGGCACCTAATTGCATCTCAGTACAACTTATCATCCCCAAAGTGATGGTCAAACATAAGTTGTGAAGAAGTGTTTGGAAACATATTTGAGGTGTTTTTCCTCGGAAAAGAAAAATCAGTGGGCTCAATGGTTACCCCTAGCTAAATGGTGGTACAACACTTCATACCATATAGCTACATGCATGACTCCTTTTGAAGCGGTATATGGCTAGAAGCCCCTTTCAGTTCTCTCATACTTACCTGGTGTCTCGAAGGTCTAGGCGTTTGAACAAACACTTACAACTTGAGAGGATATTATCCATACCCTCAAAAAGAATTTAGTCATGGAACAAAATTGCATGAAGCAATAAGTAGATCAAGGTCACTCTGAATTTAAATTGGAAGAAGGGGATCAAGTGTTTCTTCGACTGCAACCTTACAAGAAGAATTCCCTCAAGGCCAAGCATTGTCAGAGGCTAGCGCCCAAATTTTATGGTCCTTATACAGTTCTCAAGCGTGTGGGACAAGTGGCCTATCATTTAGCTTTTCCAAGTCATTCGAAGCTACATCCTGTTTTTCATGTTTCTTGCTTAAAGAAGGTGATCGGAACTAAGTGCTAGATTCAAACCAACCTTCCCGAGTTAGCCAAAAAAGGATCCATTTGGCTACAATCACAAGCAGTTTTGGACCAGCGTGAGCATCTCCTGTGTCAGAGAACCATCAAGGAAGTGTTAATCCAATGTAAAGATACAACTCCAACAGATGCCACTTGGGAACCAACTACCATTCTACAACAATTTCCACATCTCAAGCCTTGAGGACAAGGCTGTTTTTAAGGGGGAGGACATGTTAGGGTCCTAACCCGCACATAGGTAGAGAAATATATTCAGATGTAATAAAGGTCAATATTAATGTTGGCCCTTGACCAAGTTTTGAAGAATACTTGGTCATATTTGACCATTTTGGGACTACGACAACTTGCCGATGGAGCGCAATGCGAAGCAAGAAAGACCTATTTTTGGGTACCTTTTAGGGGTTTTGGGTTGATGTAAAGGGAAAGGGATGTCGGCCCATGGGTTTACCCACACTTAGGCCCATTTTGTAATCTATAAATAGATACTTAGGCAATGTAAGAAGTAGTATATGTGATTGTTGAGTGCAAGTAGTAGTACATCTATGTGATGTATAGCTAAAGGCTTAGTGCTAGTAGTTGGATCTGTGTGATTGGATGTGTATTGAAAGTTCTCTGTGCATTATTGTAAGGAGATTGGAAAGCTAAGTGGAAGTTGTTGTAGTTTTGTGCTGAAGTGCAAGGAAGAAGGATCTAGCGAGCTGCATAGATCTTCTGTCTTGTGTGAAGTAAGGGTCACTGAAGCTCTGTGTTGTAACCGCTTGACCAAGATAATATAAAGAAGAAGAATTTGTGGACGTAGCCCCAGGGTGGGGGTGAACCATGGTAACTGTGTGTATTGTGCTCTGTGCTTCGACCTAATGTGTTTTCTTAGCTAAGTACTTGCTATGATTAAATAGATTTAGTTATGCTCCATTCTTATGATATATGAATGAATGTTAGATTTGATATATAATATGCTTAGTGCTTGATCTATTGAATCTAATCTATATTTATGTGGCTAAGTAATGAATAATGTTTATTCTAAGTATTCACTGTGATTCTCTGTGCTATCTGCGAAGTACCATAAGGGTTAAATATTGATGAATGATTTATGTTAAATTCCCTGAAAAAGATATAATCACAGATCAATGTCCTAGCTAAGGTTGCAGACACCTGAGTCTTGCGACCACCCCTTCCTCTACCTTGGGTGAGACTTCATTTTCTTCACAGGTGTTTTTGAAAGGGCCGATAGTTAGGGTTTGTTGGTGCGCTCTTGAGAGTTGAACCCCGGGTCTGCCCTTGTGCTAACAAATGGTTCCGTTGTCGGGACCTGGAACTGTGATTGCTGGGAACTAAAGAAGAAAAAGATTTGTGTGAAATAAGCTTTGTGCGTAGATCTGTTTCCCTAGTGCACAATATTCTACTTGACCTACGAAGCTTTGTGCCGAGAAAGAAAGGTCAGATTTGAAGGAAAGAGATCAGATCTGCAAGGAAAGAGGTGGATACTAAAGAAAATAAGTCAGATATGAATGCTTTGTGCTCTAAGAAAGGTTAAAGTGAAAGTTTCTAAGTAGATATACAGAAAGAGGTAATATTTGTAAGCTCTGTGCTCTAATAAAGGTAAGAATAGTTAAAATTTCATAGATCTAGAAGCTTTGTAATCCATAGAAGTAAAAGAAGCAGAAATGTTTGTTTCTAAAGTATGAATTTAGGTATGCTTGATAGATTTTGTCCTAGCCTGAAAACTGGGGCATTGTTAGATGGAAGAACATTTGATAGATCTGATAAGAATAATGATAAATATGTTATACCTATGCATAGAAAGAATTTTTGGACTAACAGATGGTTGCAGGATCCTAGAAAGAAGTTTTTGCAGGCTAGCTACCATGACCATAGTGCGCAGTATAAAAGAGGTTGGGGGTCATTTAAAAAAAAGAGAGGATTGACCCTATGTTACAGTTGCAGAAGACTAGGACATCTTGCTAACGAATGCCCTGGGAGAAAGCCTAGCTGCTTCTGTTGTAAATCTACGGACCATGAAGTATTGGATTGCTCTAGATTGATTGCTAGGCTTGAAAAACTAAATATGGAACAAGAAAAATTCAAAGGATATCAAGAGACTAAAATTATGGATGAACCCCAGAAAGGATCAGAGATCATGTTACTGAAAAAAAGGAAACCCTAGCTAATCATAAGGATGTCAGTTTGTTAGAGATCTTCAAAGAAAAGGAGAAAATCGAAGTAAGAATAGGAGACTTTAACATTGACTGTGCTCTAGATGAGGGAACACCGATGAACATTATGACAGAAAGAACTTGGGAAATCCTAGGAAGGCCTGCTTTGGTCCCTTCACTAGGAACCATAGGATTATTTAAAGGCAAAATGGTAACCCTATGTAGAAGAACTACCGAGATAGCTATGAATACTCATGGAACTTCGACAAAGGAAGATTTCGAAGTCATTAGATTTATTGAGGACCATGCCCCATTTTCAGCTTTGTTAGGAAAGGTCTGGATTGAAAAAGACCAGATCTGGAGGAAAGAAGAAAAGGAAGCTCTAGAATAGAAGAAGCAAGCACAAATGGAATTTATGACTAGAAGGATTGCCTACTTGATGGAGGAACAAGAGAACATATATTCACTGTTAAACACCAACAACCTGGGTGTCGAAGCTATAAGAACGTTAGAGGAGCCACATAATACTAAAATATCTAATCCATATGATGAAGGAGTATTACCCTTGGATTTGAAGAAAGACCCTAAGCAGCGCGAAGTGACTATGTCAAGAGAAGATAAGACTCAGAATGGAAAAAGGGTGACTGAGACTAAGCTCACTAGGAAAAAGGCTAGGAAGCTAAGTAATAAAAGGGCCAAAATCGAAAAGTTACAAAAGACTCCAGAGGAAACTTCACAGAAGGAAAAATCACAAGAATTGAGCTTCACCGAGATATCAGAACAACGACATCTGGCACTTCACCATGGCGCAACAATATAACCATTGGACCGATATACCTGTTTGAATTCTGCCCTGAACGGGTCAAAAATCAATTATGGGCTCCCACTAGACCGTTAAACAACACCAGAACGGATAGAACAGAGGTAATGAAGGCCCTATATCCGTTGCAAAGTTTCCCTACTTAGTCCATCATGACACGCACTGAGAATACATTTTTCTAAGTGATAATTTGAGCCTGAAACTTGAGATTACTTCACCCTATGATCATTTCCTTGTTCCCATACCATTCATCGTAGTCTCAAAATTCATTTTCACACCTAAGCTAGTGGACCCAAGATTGTATGTCGGACAAGCTCAACGCTGTTGAGAAAGTAGTTGATGAAGCTTTGATTGACCTAATGGCTGAGAGAGTCATGTCAGAGAGAAGGATGTCTGCAGGTGTGCAAGCATCATCGACAGGAGGAATCCAAGATTCTCCCTCCACTGCTCGCGGCGCAGGACCATCCAAAACCACGACCGAGACAAGAACAAAGAACATAGATGATATTACAAATGCCAAGCTGATCCCGCGCATTATGCCGGTTTACATACCACCTTTGAGCGGAAGGATTAGCTGCTATAGTGTACCCAGAGACTTTGAGTACACCTTGATCACCACGTATATTCCGAAAGGGGTGCGCACAGTATGTGCTGACCATGATAAGCTCGCAGCACTAAAATTTAATGATTTTAACCTTGGAGATCGCAAAACCTACAACATGTTAGCTCCTCATAAATACTTAACCAAGACCAAAGGAAAAAATCCTAAGATTGTCCCGCAACCCAAAACCTCGTGCAGTCCACGCTGATCAACGTAATGAAGATCCCTCACTTCGACAGACACTAGGAAGTCAATGCATGCATCAGGTTGTTGTTGTCTTGCTACCACGACGGATACTTATGGTTGGACCGCCGCATCACTTAGGATCCAAATATGATCAATCAGATCACAAGACTTAGCATGCAAGGCCTTGACCCATAGGACTTTTACCCAGGTAAGACCTTGGACCGAGCACTAGCACAATGGATAAAGGAAACCTATGGCTATGTAGAGAAGGCTACGCGAGGCTACAAAGTAGCCTCTATCCAGAGTGGAACAGTGCGCCTTGCATGTCCGTTGATCGCGGGCAAGTTAGTTCACAAGAACAGACCAACATAGGTGAATGGCTTCGTAGTTGACCTTGCAGAGAAGTGCACCGAGGGACTACAGATGAATTGGACACAATATCTTGTAAACCAGTTAGAGCTGGATTACAGAGGAGCGCAAGACCAAGGGTGTGAGTTCTACTTTAGTTGGTTACTCATACTCATCGCTTTCATCGCTTGGGAGCTACCAGAGGGAGCCACTTTTCCGGATATCGAACCTTTTGAACCACTAGCCACAAAGTTATGTACGCTGCGGTACTCCAACGACATGAAAAAGTAGTGGCAATCCAATGCTGTCTTCCACACCTACTTCAACCAACTGAAGAATGAAATTCATTCTACACCGCGAATCACCCCAAATGTACTTCATAGGTTTAGACCTTTGATGAAATTTAGTGTGGACCGCCACTTCACCTATATTATAGCGCGCGGTGATGAGCATAAACAATAGCTCCAATCCTACTGCATGCTGACAGAGGATGACTTGGAGGAGATTACCAAGGAATGGTCAATAGACCTCCTTGTTGCAGCGGACCCCATATACATGTCCGACGAGGAAAGACATGAAGCTATGCCAGATACACTTGGGCTAAGCAGGACTAAGAAGGATGACGAAGCTGAAAATATCCCTAGCATGTCCACGAAGACTACTTCGATATCACCTACACAGGGAGGTGATGGTGACAAGCTAGGCGGTATAGAAGTTGAGAAAAACAGAGGTGAGGTTACTCCACCTAGAAAGGAGGAGGATCCCTCCATGAAAAGAAATATGACACCACCAAAATCCTCCTCCTGAAAGAAAGCTAAGGCCACCCAGACGATGCTCAAAACTACCCTTACCCCTGATGACTTCGACTTCTTAATTGTTGCACTGAATGATGTTTCACTCGAGCTCACAGAAAAGAAAGAAACAAAGCAGGAGGAGCTCTTCAATTGAATCAAGGGTGAAATCAAAGAAGTGTAACAAGCACTCTAGTCCATCCAAGCAGTGTCCAAAATGACCTTGATAAGAGGACCATCAGGAATAGGTGATGATCCCACTCAATTACACCAGATCACTGACCAAGTCGAAGCTCACCTTCGACGATCTCAAGAAGACACAGCACAAGCCACTCAGGCTTTGATGCAAGCACAAAAAGCACTTCTAGAACAACAAAAGGAGGTAGAACGGGAAAAGATTTCCTTGAAAGAGAAGTGGGACATGGAAAAGACACAATTTCTAGTAGAGAAACTTCAAGTTTAGGAAAGAATTCACAAAGCACTGCATTCTCTGACAGTCATAGAGGTGAATATGGAAGACCGTCTCCCACAGCAGGTGACCCAACTGGAAGAAGTAATCCAACAAATCCAACAATGCATCACGGATCTGGAGCTCTGCATCGTGCCCGAGACCCCCCAAGAAATAAGAGATCTAAGAGACACCACTGCTCGAAGCGCAGTTGGTCGATTAAAAACCTTTGCTTTGGAATGCAAGCAGTTGAGCGCTAGAAGCGACCAGACTTATGAAACCCTCACAAAAAATATAGAATTGCAGACATTGGAGGCACAACTCCAAGAAGAAAAGAAACATGTAGACATTCAACATGCACATATAAAGACTTTGCCCCTAGTTGAAAGAATGAAGAGGTTCGCAGAACAACGCACAACCCAACAACAGGTACATACACTGCAAAGTAAAGTGATGGAAGTCTCCCAACGAATTCAGCCAATCCAATAAAATGCATGCCAACTATTTGTTGAACTTGAAAGATAGGAAGCTAAACTCGAGCAGGTTGTCATCACTCCAGAATAGCACGTGGAAGGACCGCTCAATGACACAGAGATCTAGGAATTTTCTGAGAAAGAGGATGTCGCACTACAACAGGTCGAAGTAGCTTGAGCCAAGCTTGAGGCATTCAAGGAAGAATTGATCAGACTTGAGTGACTCGGGACGAGTCACAGGTGAGTGTTGGGGGCCTGTTGGCCCTTGACAAGGTTTTGAAGAATACTTGGTCATATTTGACCATTTTGGGACTGCGTCATCTTGTCAAAGATGGAGTGCGACGCGAAGAAAGAAATACCTATTTTTGGATACCTTTTAGGGTTTTTCGGTTGATGTAAAGGGAAAGGGATGTCGGCCCGTGGGTTTACCCATGCTTAGGCCCATTTGTAATATATAAATAGATACTTAGGCAATGTAAGAAGTAGTAGATGTGATTGTTGAGTGCAAGTAGTAGTACATCTATGTGATGTATAGCTAAAGACTTAGTTCTAATAGCTGGATCTGTGTGATCGGATGCGTATTGCAAGTGCTCTGTGCATGATTGTAAGGAGATCGAAAAGATAAGTGCAAGTTGTTGTAGTTTTGTGCTGAAGTGCAAGGAAGAAGGATCTAGTGAGTTGTGTAGATCTTCTGTCCTGTGCGAAGTAAGGGTCACTAAAGCTCTGTGTTGTAACCTCTTGACCGATATAATATAAAGAAGAAGACTTTGTGGACGTAGCCCCAGAGTGGGGGTGAACCACGGTAACTGTGTGTATTGTGCACTGTGCTTCGACCTGATGTATTTTCTTAGCTAAGTACTTGTTGTGATTAAATAGATTTAGTTATGCTCTGTGCTTATGATATATGAATGAATGTTAGATCTGATATATAATATGCTTAGTGCTTGATCTGTTGAATCTAATCTATATTTCTCTGGCTAAGTACTGAATCATATTTAGTCTAAGTATTCACTGTGATGCTCTGTGTTATCTGTGAAGTACCATAAGGGTTAAATATTGATGAATAATCTATGCTAAATTCCCTGTAAAAGATATAATCACAGATCAGTGTCACAGCTAAGGTTCCAGACACCTGAGTCCTGCAACCACCCTTGCATCTACCTCGGGTGAGACTTCATCTGCTTCGAAGGTGTTTCCAAAAGGGTTAGTAGTTAGGGTTTGTTGGTGCGCCCTTGAGTGTTTAACCCCAGGTCTTCCCCTGTGCCAACAATTAATAAGGCCTTGCAATAAAATAGAATAAGTTGAATGTAAGAAGACCTAATAGAAGATTCCTCTTGTAGAAGGATCTTCCTCTAGATGCTTCTTTTGATAGACATATTTAGTATAAATAAAAGTTGAGGGTATGGGAACCCTAGCTTGGAGATTATTGTAATAGAGCTATGCTCAACTGGAGGTTTCCCCCTCGAAGAGGCCTGTGAACATTGCTCTTAGAATCAAAGTGCTATTTCTGTTGTTATTCTTATCTCATTTCACTGTTATTGTGGTGATTATTATGATTATATTGTTTTTATTCTGCCATATCTAGCATTTTATTTCCGTTTTGCATATTTATATATATGGTATATTACATATGCAAATTTATTTTATGGTCATTGTTTTTATTGTACTAATTTCTCACATAAGGTTGCAGATTGTGGGGATGATAAAAGAAATGTTCAAACAAGAAGTGCCTATGTGGCCCCACATAACATTGAATGTTACAAATGTCATAACTATGGACACATATCTAGTGATTGTAGAAGCATGATTGATACTTCCATGAAAGAAAACACTTCTATTTGATATAAGGAAGTATGGTTAAGAAAACACAAAGAACAGGTGAACAAAGAATAGGTCCCAGAGATTGCAAGATTGGCAATAAAATGAGATGAAGAAAATTCTACAGAGAAAGATGTCAGATACAAAAAGGTTTGGAAAATAACTGAAAGAAAAGAAGGACATGTAAATAAGGAACATGTTCAAGAGATTTTGATTTAAGGAATTGTAGTGAAATATGAATGCATAGACAGAAAGAAAGTAGTCAGAGCTTAGAGAGATGTTGAATCTACCAATGAACATGATGATGAATACACATCAGAGCAGGAATTGTTCTGAGCCATCCAACTTAGAGACTCCCAGGTAATATGAATATTAGACAGGGGGAGTCTATGCGATAGCTGTGATAGAAAAAAGAACCATCCTTCGAAAATATTGCAGAGTTTGAGAAGACAAATCCAGAGCAGTCAGTTAGCAGAAGCACAATTAGTTGTAGTAGTGAAGACTTCATGATAGTATAGTGATAAATCAATCAACATTATGGAAAATTGTGCAGTAGAGTCTTGGACAATATCGACATAGATGGATTTGTAAGAACACTTAGTAGGTTTGGACAAATATATGATAGTGGACGAGAGCATGGATTCATAGATTGGTTCATAGAGTTGTTCAAAGACAAAGGAACATTATCATTATGGACAATATTTACAAAGGAAATGGCTCGAACAATGCTAATGGATTCCAAATTGACAGATATTATTTGGATGCATGCAGTGCATACAACAGTTCACATTCAAAATAGATTAATGCTTAGAAACAACAATGACAAAACTCCCTACGAGCTATGGAAAGGAAGACCAACATATGTGAATCACTTCAGAGTATTTGGAAGAAAATGATACATCAAAAGAGAAGATGGAAGAATGGGAAAGCTTGACTCTCGTGTGGACAAAGGAGTATTTGTTGGTTACTCAAGTACAAGGAAAGCATACAAGTATTATAATCTGAGATTGAATAAAGTTGTGGAAATCATCAATGTAACAATTGATGAAATAGGTGGACGAGAAACAAAGGAAGAAGAAAAATAAATGGAACAAATTTACGAAGAAGAAGCAGAAGATGAAGAAGAAGTAGAAGGGGAAGATGGAGAGGATCAAAAGGAAGTAGAAGAGTAAGTTCAACAAGTGCCTCAAAAGACACATAGAAAACAAGTACAAAAGAATCATTCTTTAGATCATATTATCAAAAACAAAGATGCAGGAGTTGAGACTAGAAGAAGAATCCATTTGCTAGAACAAATGCACCTAACACTCTCATCTACGATTGAAACAAACAATTTTGAAGAGGTCAGTAAGGATGAATTCTGTAATAAGTCCATGGATGAAGAATTGGATTAGGTAGAGAAGAATGACACTTGGGAATTGGTTCCAAGACCAAAGAATAAGAATGTGATTGGCACAAAGTGGGTATTCATAAATAAATTGAATGAAGATGGACATGTTACAAGGAACAAAGCCAGATTGGTATGTAAAGGATACGCACAGGTTGAAGGAATCAACTTTGAAGAGACATTTTCCCCAATT
>SNQJ01S0061463.1:69109-84856 GCA_010110895.2 Picea sitchensis | reverse complement strand
GGACGCATTTTCCAGACTTGGACGTGCAACACTTTTGGCGGGCACATTTGGGGTTCCAGAGCGAGCATCAGACCAGATTCAGGGAAACCCTTCCGACTCATTTCCCAGTAGACCAAGGCGGTCGTTTTGAGAGATATCTCGTTCGATTCCGACGGTGGAATCACTGGGACGCATTTTGCCAGAAGAAGAGGGGCGCATTCCCCAGGGGTATCCATCTGGGGTCCAGATTCATCAGCTCTAGGTATTATCTTTTAGTTGCTTATTTGTATTCCGGCTAAGATCCTTTGTTTGTTGATCTAGTTGAGTATTGTCAGTTTATTCAGCCGCATTTTGCCATTTTGTAATCCACAGAGATATCATAATACAAACTTTGCAGTCCTTTGTCGCGTTTATTATTTGTATGATCATTTATATGTTGTAAACCTTTGATCCTACACACACATTAGCAATGTTTCCTAGACTAGCCAAGTTAGGAACATTACATTGAGCTTATAAAGTCACTTTATTAAAAGGATAAAAGGGTCAACGAGGAAATAAAAGAGGAATTAGGGAAACCTCTCTCATTATGCATTGTTATTTTTCTATAACGAAATTGAGAGAGCTCTTGTGGTTTTGACTCTTGAGACGAAAAACCCTAGAGAAGAAGATTGTGTTCGGTAGTGAAACTATTCACCCTAGCTGATCATTGAGGGAAGATCAGTTAGATCTTTTCATTGTGCTTCATTGTGGTTGAGTTTTCATCTTGGCGGCTGAGTTTTCTTGCTTGGTGGCTGAAATTTGCTTTTATGAGGGTCGAGTTCTATTAATGAGGCCAAGATCTTAGCTTGGAGTGTCGAGATAAGCTGTGGCTGCATTTTTTGTTAGTGTGGGGTTGAGTTATTGGCTGAGGGAACGATTTCCTACTTGCTGGGCGAGTTTGCTGGACAGTGAGGCTGAGTTCTTTCCTTTGGCGCGTCATCTTGGGCTGAATATCTTTAGTGGAGGGCATATCTCTCCTTGCTGGGCGAGTCATCTTAGATCTGGGCTGATTTCTCATAAGTGCTAGGTCATATATCTTCTTTTAGGCAGAGTCTTGGAGTGTGGGGTCGATTTGTTGTTTGTGGGGGCGATTTCTTCATTTGCTGGGCGAGTTCTATTGGAGCATAGCCAGATTTAGTTGTGGGCATTATTTGCTGAATGTGTGCACTGTGAACAGATTTGGCAGCCATTTACAGACCCATTCATCTCAATAATTGTAGAGACATCCTACATGAAGATAAATCAGGTTCTTCCATTTTGTTACTGTACTTTTTGCTGGTTTATTAAATGGATGTCGGTTGCTGCAAATAGTTAATGCAATAATTATCTTTGAGTTTTCATGTACTTGTACTTCACTATAAATCACAACAGGGCCGAGTAATTGCTATTTTAGTTTGTTGTCAAATATTTCTAGTGTGTCAAATATATTTTTAAAGGGGCTGCAAACTGTTATTAACACTTCTACACAAGCGAACATCCAGTAGCACCATATTGTAATGTCCCCATTTTTGGATTCCCCTTTTCCACAGTCAGAGGTGGCTTTCATGAGGAGTAAAATGAGGATAACAGTGGGCTTGGGCTATTTGGGGGAGTTATGTGGGATCAGGCTAGTCCATTCACCATATTTCACCATCAGGGATAATTTCGCACAGTTCGCCCTTGGTTCCGTGGCATTTCGGCGTTTTCCGTCATTTTGGGTTATTATTAAATACACTGGAAGTATTATTTGGAGCATATTATCTGAGGGAATACCTTCATGTAGTAGCTCGTTGGAACTAGAACGAAAAGATCTAAAGGATGGGGTGATGAAAAGTGACTTTTAGTGCCCAAGAATGTCTTAAGTCAAATAAATCACTTTTGGGAGTAAAAATGATTAATAAATTAATAAAGTGATTTTGGGGGAAATATTGAAGAAAGTATTATAAAGTCGCTTAAATGATTTAATTGAGGGGGAAAAAGGTAAAAGGAGATTATAAAAGAGAAAGAGAGTACATTCTCTCATTCATTGATGATTATTATTATCTCCTGATATTAGAATTGAGAGCTCTTGTAGCTTTTTTTGGCGTTGAGGACGGAAACCCTCGACGAACATTGGATTTGATGGTGAAACTTATCCATCTTATTCAATTAAGAGAATAGATCATCCAGATCTATTGTTGGTGCTTCATTGTGAAAGATTTCATCCTTGTGATCAAGTTTCTCTTGTTGGTGGCTGAGATTGTGTTTGGTGGAAGCGAAGTTTCTTAGTAGCAGTAGAGTTCTTAGTGGCGACGAAATTCCATTTGTTTGTGGATGATTCTGATCTAAAAGAGGGGTCAAATCTTATACAGTTGGGTTGCATTTTATCCTTGAGGGCGATTTTATTGTGCTGGGCTGAGTTGTTTACAAAGGGGCAAGTTCTTTCCTGAAGGCGAGTCATATAATCTTTGGGAGTTGAGGTTCTGCATTTCAGAGGTCGTTTTCATCAGCTGAGGTCGAATCCTTCATCTACTGGCCATTCGTGGTGACTGGAAACACTTCTATATCAGTTGGGCGAGTTTTATTGTGGATGGCAACACCCTTTGATTGCTTGTGTGAGTAATACACAGTGAAGACGCTATAGCAGAGTTATTGCTACTCAGAAGGGCTCGATATCAGTGTTGGTGGCAGCGTGTTGAGTTATTTGATGACTGGTGGAGTCTCCATACAGGCTGAGCGGATTTCTTTGCTGTTGACAACGTTTTCCTCTTATGAATGGAGTATTATAATTAAACATTGGGAGGGCCGAGTTCTCATATTCTAAAGTTGCGTTTGGGCAGCAGATTCATTCCCTATTGCATACAGGTCGCTTCCCTTATAGAGAGGGACTATACTTCGTGCCAAAACTGAGTTATCCTCCTCAGGTTGAATTTTGGGTATAGAAGGAGATTTCCCTTCTGTGGAATGACTAAAATTGTAGCAACATAAATGTCTTTGGAGGGACAGTTTGTCACATCACCACTCTTCCAATAAATAAGAAGTTATCCCTTGAAATGTATCAAACAAACCTCAGTATAGTGGGAGTTTGATAGTGGAAAAGACACCTATAGCCTAAGTGTTAGACGAAAGTCAACACTCATAAACACTTGCATATTGTTACAACAGTAAGAGGAAAGTGTGGAAACAATGTCTAGGACATTACACATACAACAAAGTGTTTGACGAAATGTCTACACTACAAAACTAAGATAAAATTCCAAAAATTTTAGTGTGGATTTTACAGTGGTATGAGAGCCTCAATCCTTTCAGCCTGAGGGGGTTTGTTGTTTCATGAGGCGTGGAGACAGGGAATATATCACTTACAGAAGTAGAAGGCAGAGAGGCGCAGGAAACATATTTCCCTCATAAGAAGAAGAAGAGGGTCAACCAGAAGCAGAGGAAGAGGAAAACACGGGGAACAAAAATGAGATACCTGAGGACAATGCCATGCATATCCTAAATGATTTGGCTAGGGAGAAACAACAACTGGTACAACTCATGACTGTTAATTTCCAGCACTCAAGCAAATCAAAACCATGGGGGTAACAATGGTGTAGGGGGTTCCAATGGGCACAATGGGAGCCAAAACCATGGGGGTTTCAATGAGAACAATGGGAATCATGCAGAAGGAAGCACCAATAATATTCCCGTACCAATTGACATTAGGACCACCGGTAGAAAGATTCCTAGACCTCTTATGCCTCAATTCTTAGGGGATCTACAAATAGGAAATCAAGGGCAACAAGGACAAGGTGAAACCTTTGATGATTATTGGAGGGAGTACCGAGCTCTTGGTGATGAGTTCCAAGCAACCATGTCATTATAGGACCATTGTACTATCAAATATAGGAACAGACCAAGGGATGTCAACAAGGGTCAACAGAACATTGATCTCATGAGAAAGGTTGGGAAGCTAACCATTCCTTCCTTTGATGGTTCAAAGTTCAAACAAGTGCACAACTAGAGCATGGGTTCAGAAGTTGGACACATACTTCCAACCCAAACCTATGACGGAGGCAGAAGCGATTAAGTTCGCTACCTTGCACTTAGATGGAGAGAGGCCCATGAGTGGTGGTACCATGGATTGGTCACTATGGGACATGCCAACATTTTCCTATCTAGACTTCACACAAAAGTTGATGGATCAGTTTGACAAAAAGGATCCAGAACTACATTTCAGAGAGTTGGTACAACTCAAACAGGTTGGGACACCGGATGCCTACATTACAGAGTTCCAAAGGTTTGTGGTCACAACGAAAAATATATCCGAGCAGAGGCTAGTGATGTTGTTCACTGAGGGTTTATCCAAGCCACTATGTGGTTGGGTGAAAGACTTCAAACATAGACTGTACAAGATGCCATCATCAGTACACGGGCATGGAGGATGCGGTCCCAAAGAACAAAACTTTCTCCAAGCCTTTCATTCCCTAGGAAAACAAAGATAAGAAACCTTTTCAGAAAGAGTGGTTCGGAAAGGAGAAGTTGGATGAGGTGACTCGTAATGAGTTGAGAAGAAATAATCTTTTATTCAGTTGCAAAGAGCCTTGGGAGTCGGGACATAGGTGCATGGGTAAGGGAAAGGTACACTATATAGAGGTGCACTCAGATAGTGACGGGGAAGAGGAGGAAGTTACATATGAATAGGACAACAAGTAGGAAGGCTCGAGTGATGAGCAACATCATGTGGAGGCTAAGGGTGTGACTATTGCCACTCTATTAGGCACCCCTAGATACTACACTTTCAGAGTCAAAGGAGTACTACGGGGACAAAGAGCCACAACTTTGATTGATGGTGGGGCGACCCACAATTTCATTGATGCAGCGTTGGTGGCCAGGAGATGCCTTCCTATAGAGGGCTTTGAGGGGTTCAATGTGGTAGTTGCTGATGGATTTAATATGACATGCACAAGGAAGATTCCGAGGTTGTTTGTGACGTTGGGAAACTATACCTTGATTGACGATTTCTATGTGGTTGATTTGGCAAACACTGATATAGTTTTGGGTGTTCAGTGGCTTCATTCCTTAGGGGAAATTACAATGAACTACGAGGTAATGGAGATGAGATTCTATACAACAAACGACAAAAGGTTGTTCTGACGGGTATGTCAAATGGTGGCCCTAATATTGTGTCAACCAAAAATATGGAGGCCATCTTTAGACACGAAGATGTAGCATGTGCACCCGAGTGCTTGATTACATCTCAGGAAAATGCAGAGGGTCGACAACATCACCATATAGATATTCAGGCATTGTTGAGTAAGCATTACATGGTTTTTGGACAAATACCTCCAGGGAGACCACCTGACAGGGGATTTGAGCACACCATTGAGTTGGAGGAGGGATAAAAACTTGTGATCACTACTCCCTACAAACATCCAAAGAAATTCAAGGATGAAATTGAAAAGGTTGTTAAGGAATTGTTGGAGATGGGACACATCAGACCTAGTTCTACTCCATTCGCTTCTTCTATAGTGTTGGTGAAGAAGAAGGATGCCACAATGCAGATGTGCATTGACTATAGAGCCTTGAATAAGAAGACGATCAAGAACATGTACCTTATCCCCAAGATTGGTGAGCTTCTAGATGAGTTGCATCGAGCAATGCATTTTTCGAATATTGATCTTTGATTGGGGTATCATCAGATTAGAGTTAGAGAGAAGGATATTCCCAACATTGCTTTCAAGTGCCGTTATGGGCAGTATGAGTTCTTGGTCATGCCATTTGGGTTGACCAACACACTAGCTACCTTTCAGTCCTGTATGAACCACATCTTCAACAAGCAGCCGAGGAAGTTCTTGTTGGTATTCTTTGATGATCTTCTGATATATAGCAGGACATGGGAGGAACACTTGGAGCATCTGGATGAGATTATGAGCATCATGGAGGAGCATTCACTGTATGCCAAGGAGTCAAAGTGTGAGTTTGGCATGACAAAGATCCTATACTTGGGTCATGTGGTCAATGCCCAGGGTGTATAGGTACATAGGGAGAAGATTTAGGCCATATTGGATTGGCCACATCCCAAAAAACTTACACATTTGCTTGGATTCTTCGGGATATGAAGCTACTATAGGCGGTTTGTGAAGGGATTCTCACAGTTGGCGGCACCACTCACAGATCTCACAAAGAAAGGGGCATTCAAGTGGATCGAGGAGGCCTAGAAGACATTTGATAGGATGAAGGAAGTGATGAATACTTGCATAGTTTTAGCACTTCCTAATTTCAGTCAACGCTTTGTGGTTGAGTATGATGCATCGGGTGAGGGCATAGGGGCAGTTTTGATGCAGCATAGACATCCGATAGCATATGAGAGAAAAAAACTCACAGAGTCAGAGAGGCTCAACTCCATCTACGACAAGGAAATGCTCGCCATCATGCATGCCTTGGCGAAATTCATACAGTACTTGGTAGGTGAAAAATTTATGGTTAAAACTAACGACAACAGTTTGAGACACTTCCTGGGGTAGAAGGACTTAAATGAGAGACAACATAAGTGGGTCAACAAATTGCAGGCATATGACTTTGATATTGAGTATGTGAAAGGGAAGAAAAATGCAATTGTTGATGCTCTCTCTAGGAGACCTGAGATATGTTCAATTGCAGAGATTTCAACTGACTAGAAATCTCACCTCTTGGTAGAATATTCCAAGAACAAATTTGCTTGTGAGTTGATGGATCGCATCATACAGGATGATAGGTTCAAAGTGGTGGATGACATCATCTACCACAAGGACCGCATATACTTAGTCCCTGAATCCACACTAAAGGAGAAGATTATGAGGGCTATGCATGCTATGCCTCTGATAGGCCATCCTGGGTACTTTAAAACTTACAGGCAGATCAAGGAGAGGTTCACTTGGAAGGGCCTCAAAGACGATGTATTGAGACATGTGAGGGAGTGTATGACTTGTCAGCGGAACAAGTCAGAGCAGACTCATCTTGCAGGGTTATTACAACCATTACCCATCCAAGAGAAGAAGTGGGAAAGTGTGTCCATGGACTTCATCATAGGTCTACTGAAGGTACAGGGCAGAGACTGCATAAATGTGGTGGTCGATTGGTTGACTAAGTTCACACATTTCTTCGCCATTTCCTTAGAGTACAAGGCAACACAGGTAGCAAAGTTGTTCTTCCGGGAGGTATTCAGACTCCATGGGTTGCCGAAGTACATTGTCATTGACAGAGACAACAAATTCCTCAGTGCATTTTGGTAGGAGTTGTTCAGGTTGGTTGGCATAGAGTTGACTCCTAGCACTAGTTACCACCCCAGCCAGATGGCTGAACAGAGATCATGAACAAGTGGCTCAAGGGGTATTGCGTAACTATGTGTCTGGGCAACAGAAGGCATGGGTCAAGTGGTTACATTTGGGCGAACATTGTTATAACACCACTTATCACATGTCCATTGGTATGATACTATTCCGAGCATTATATGGCTATGATGCTCCTTCATTTGTTGATTTGGTGTTTGGGGATAGCAGGGCCGCCAAAGCCAAGGATTGGATTCAGGAGAGTCAAGACATCCTCAAGACTCTCAAGGACAATTTACAGATGGCAAAAAATCAACAGAAGATTTATGCAGATAGGCACAAGGTTGAGTAGGGGGACTTGGTATTTTTGAGATTACAGCCATATAGATAGTCTTCACTGAAGAAAAGTGGTGCAAAAAAGCTTAAACCATACTTTCATGGCCCCTACAGGGTGATTCAGTCTTCAGAGAGTTGGTGAGGTAGCTTATGAGCTTGAGTTGCTGGAGGGAAGTAAGATACACAATGTATTTCATGTTTTGTGCCTCAAGAAGGCATTGGGACAACATGTCACTTCTTCGGTAGAGTTACCTCCATTGGATGAGGAAGGGCAGTTAGTATTGGTTCCTGAGGAGGTTCTGGAGGTTTGGGAGAGAAATTTGTGTAACAAGGTGATCCGAGAGTACCTCATCAGGTGGAGAGATTTGCTAGTAGACGATGCCATGTGGGAAGGTGACTAGATCTTGCAACATCCTAAGTTGCAGTTGCTTGAGGACAAACAATCTTGGGAAGGGAGGACTGTAATGTCTCTTTCCAAATGATCACTCCAGGAGTTGACGAAATAGCCTAAATGATTCCCCTAGGCTATAGTCAGAGAAAAAAGGGAATTAATTAATTATTTAATGCCATCGGGCCGGAATAGTAACATTTTTTTAAAAAGTGACATTGAGTAATTAAGTAAAAAGGGGTTTTAAGTGACTTTGAGCTTATAAAGTCACTTTACTTTATTAAAAGGGTAAAAGGGTCAGGAAAGGGTCAATGAGGATATAAAAGAGGAATGAGGGTGCCCTCCCTCATTATGCATTATTATTTTTCTAAAACGAAATTGAGAGAGCTCTTGTGGCTTTGGCGCTTGAGACGAAAAGCCGTAGAGAAGAAGATTGGGTTCGATGGTGAAACTATCCACCCTAGCTGATCATTGAGGGAAGATCACTAAGAGATTTTTATTGCGCTTCATTGTGGCTGAGTTTTCTTGCTTGGTGGCTGAGTTTTTCTTTTATGAGGGCTGAGTTCTATTGAGGAGGCCGAGATTTTACCTTGGAGGGTTGAGGTAAGTTGTGGCTGCATTTTTCTTTAGTGTGGGGTTGAGTTATTGTTTGAGGGAACGATTTTCTTCTTGCTGGGCAAGTTTGCTGGACAGTGAGGCCGAGTTCTTGCATTGGCGCCTCTTCTTGGGCTGAATATCTTTAGTGGAGGGCGTATCTCTCCTTGCTGGGTGAGTCATCTTAGATCTGGGCCTCTTTCTCATAAGTGCTGGGTCATATCTCTCCTTTGAGGCGGAGTCTTGGAGTGTGGGGTCGATTTGTTGTTTGTGGGGCCGATTTCTTCATTTGTTGGGCAAGTTCTCTTGCAGCAGAGCCAGATTTAGTTGTGGGCATTATTTGCTGAACGTGTGCACTGTGAACAGATTTGGCAGCCATTTACAGGCCCATTCATCTCATTAATTGTAGAGACAGCCTACAGGAAGATAAATCAGGTTCTTCCATTTTGTTACTGTACTGTTTGCTGGTTTATTAAATGTATGTCGGCTGCTGCAGATAGTTAATGCAATAATTATCTTTGAGTTTTCATGTACTGGTACTTCACTATAAATCACAGCAGGGCTGAGTAATTGCTACTTTAGTTTGCTGTCATATATTTCGGGTGTGTCAAATATAATTTTAAAGGGGCTGCAAACTGTTATTAACACTTCTATACAAGCAAACATCCAATAGCACCCTACAGCAAAGTGTTTGACGAAATGTCTACACTACAAAACTGAGATAAAATTCCAAAAATTTTAGTGGGGATTTTACATAGACAATCTTTCATTTGGGGTTTCTTTGCTTTGCCCTTGCATGATATGAGAAATCCACTTATTGCGAGTACTGATCTGAAGGTTATTTTCTCCTCCTCATCGATAGGTGGTGACACTAGGAGGCCTTGAGCACTCCCATCGTGTATCTTCAGTTGAGACATTCTTCCAGGCTCTTCAACTCTTGACGGATTCTTTCTTCTTTGTAGTTCTCAGCTTTGTATCTCACTACCGAGTGATAAATTTTAAATCTTTAGATTTCATAGATTGGACCTGAATTGGCAATACCACTTGTGTATTGACTCTGATGTATGTAGCAGTTCCTTTGACCCATTTATGGTCATTCATTCAACATTAATAAAATTATCTTTATCTTATATTATCTACATGTTGTCAAAATGGATTCTGACCCTGAAAAATCAAACTCTATGGACTGACTTGAATTTTGATATTGACGTTGGATGCCATATTGGGTCCCCCAAAATATGACCAACCTACTAAAAATAGATGAAAATTTCATGATTTTAGAATTTGTTGAAATTCGAACCTTAAAATGAGATCTCCATACCGGGTCTCCAAAAATGTAATTAGTTGTTGAAAAGGCCAAAGTTTCTAAAATAGAAACTCTATAAACATAGAAACCTCTCCACTTAGTCTTGAATTTGAACCATGTGCATATATCCATAAAGGGTCATCAAATATATGATCAGATCTAGAAAAATATGGTTTTCAAGAAACAGAAAATTTCCAGGAAAGCGAATCTTGATATCAAGAAAGTGAAAAGGCACTGATCTGATCAAACCATTTAGGAGTTTTCGTCTTCCCATACCTTCTCTAAATGCTGTAATGAATTCGCTAATATGGGGCAGTTGTTGCCAACTGAAAGCCTATCTAATTGATATGAGAGTATCCACTCAATCAAGAAAGCATCATCTCCAAGCAGAATTTGAAGGTGCATACACCCAATTCATCAAAACTCTATATGTATCATGCTGCAAATCATATCTGTGATGAAAAGTACAAGACTTACCCTTATGCAATATGAGGGGGTAGCACAGCTCACAATGCCACCCAATAGCCCCATAAAACTGCACTGTGGCTTGCAGGGGTTACTTGTTCAACCTCGCACGGCTACTGGGTGGTCTGCTGGGACTACTTGCAGCCTTCCAGGCCACAGGGTAGGCTACCAGGCCTCATGGCCTGTGTAGGAATTT
Organism: Picea sitchensis; assembly: GCA_010110895.2. NCBI lineage: Eukaryota > Viridiplantae > Streptophyta > Pinopsida > Pinales > Pinaceae > Picea > Picea sitchensis. Next base: position 74,306 of record SNQJ01S0061463.1, on the reverse strand, counting down.
GCAGTGTTATGTGTGTTTTAAAATACAATATATGCCTATATTTATAGATAAAATGTCTACACATACATACCAGCCAACTGTAGATGTGTACAAGCATATAGGGGGTAACACAGCTCACAATGCCACCCAATAGCCCCATAAAACTGCACTGCAGCTTGCAGGGATTACTTGTTCAACCTCACACGGCTACTTTGCGGTCTGCTGGGACTACTTGCAGCCTTCCAGGCCACAGGGTAGGCTACCAGGCCTCACGGCCTGTGTAGGCATTTGCAGTGTTATGTGTGTTTTAAAATACAATATATGCCTATATTTATAGATAAATTGTCTACACATACATACCAGCCAACTGTAGATGTGTNTTATTTATAATCTGAGTGTAGGAAATGGTGGGCATAATTTTGATTATATTATTTTAAATTACAATGATTTTGAAAATGTCCAACATTTGGGATTGCAAACAATACACGTTAGAGAGTATCTTTCTAAAATCATGCCCTTTGTACTTGTTTTGCCACTATACCTAAGCAGAATCGAATTTCTTTGCATATATTTGCACTGAGAAATGAGGTGCTCGTAGAGCCTGAGGTGGGAGAGATCTCCGTGTATGTACCTACATGGGTAATACTAATAAACAGAAATAGAAGAATTTGGCATCCAAATGTCTAATGTCTAAAGTTTAAACAGAAGAAAGAGCTGAGTAAAATAAAACAAAATAAAAATAAACTAACATAGTTCCATCCTAACCCTGGACCTTATTAGATCTCTTAAGCACCGAAAGGTTTGCACTTGGGCTTTCTTTTTTATCCCTCTTGGTTCTTAATAGGTCCTGGGTTAAGGTGGATCTATGCTAGTGTCTGTTCTTTAGATGTATCCTGGTTTGAAAATATTTCTAATAAAATAAGCTAGCATAGTTCCATGTTAAGCCTGGATTGCTTAAGCACTGAGAGGTTTGCACTTGTTTTTTTTTATTTTTGTCCGTCTTGGTGCTTAATAGATCCAGGGTTAATATGGATCTATGCTAATGTATATTCTTTAGATGTATCCTGGTTTGAAATTTTTTCTCATGAGAAGTGCCATGAAACATCCTCCATCCTCTTCTGTTATTTCTTTTCTACCTTGTACATACTCTTCTGCTATTTTCAGTATTGTTTCCTAGCATATGTTGGTTTATTTTTTACATCTGATAAATTTTACAAATCTGCAGATGCATACTTTGGTCAATGTTGTTTGCATCAGCAGCCAAGAGAAATACTAGAGACAGAAACCAACTCGCCATCCTGGGAAGAGATATTGGAGCTTTCTACAACTTCCAACAGGCAGAATACTAACTCTTCTTCATATCCCAAGGGCCAAAGTAATATAAGTTTGGCAAACCCATGTAATGTCACTGATCTATGGAGTGATGAAGAGTCAGTGGACAATGTGTTTCCCAAAGCCGAAAGAGATGCACTACAGGTTTCTTCAGAGAAGATTGGAAATGGGATGGAAAACAATAAGGTAATCCCTGACATTGCATGTGATATATATTCTTTCAGACATAAGAGATTTATTTATGCAAACATTATCTCTTTCTCAACCCTCTAACCCTTCATTACAGGTTAGATACCATTCCTTCTTAATTATATTGTTGTCTCTGTATACCTCCTGGATGCTAGTAAATCTATTTTGGTTAAATTCAGTTCAGTTTCAAAAATTGTATGAACCCTGTGCATGCATATTTTTCATGTCCATCCTAGGTCTTGGTTTGGAAAAATCAGTTATTTTGAATGCCTTCTCCTGGAAACTGTGGATTTTCTTTTCTATCAAAGTCACACACAGGGCCTGTGTCTGCAGTACGATTGCTGAAATGCATACAGAAATTCTTTATTGGCAAAACAGATATATCTATTCTAGAAAATGAAGATGGATTTGCCTTAATCAGAAATTAGAGCAACTTAAATAAATATACTTTTCATCTACCAAAATTGTACACTTGGAACATATACACATCTATTATTGGCTCAACTGTCATTGTTGTTGAATGATGTATTGGCCCTCATGCAGATCATGTAAATATGATTTAGTCAGGATCGTAAATGTCTTACACTGCCTTTGTGCATTTAGTTTCATCAACTACTTGTTAATAAGCACAATTTAGTGCTCCCTAAAACTTGTCGGTAATATGCCTAATATGAGACATAAATATAATCTTTGTTGTCAGATACTCAGTTCTGAAAATCCTTGTGGATTCCCTCAAATGGTTTGAGGGTGGTTCCCTGTTTCTGGCTGTTTTGTGAAGATTTGCAAACATACAATGGATTGTTTTCATAAAATGTTCCATAAATGTAGACTTACAGCTGTTATGCCTACTTGATGTTGAATTTTTCAACTCACGATACACAGATCTGCATCATAGAATCAATTCCTACAGCTAACAATTGATGATTGGGAAACACGTATGAATAAAGTGGATCTTCCTAAACAATGCTCTGTACAGAAAACTTAAGAGTGTAGATACTGTCTGTCATGAGATTAAATCATACTAGCAGAAAACTAAAGGTTATATCCTAAGTCACAGAGTTCACCGAACCTAAAGATCTGTAAAATTTTCAGACCCCAACCCAGTTTCAGTCTCGCTGATTTTTCAGCCAATGTTTAATGCCCAAACCCAGTTTTTTATCAGCAATTAAATACACAGCAGAAAATTAATTTCAGAACTGAAACATGAGGATTCTGAACATTGTTTATAACGCAGAAATAAAATATCACCACCACATAAAACTCAGAAAATATTGACACAGATATTTTCGGTCTAACTTTGACCCTGGAAAAACCCACAAGGGGAAAACCAGTGAGAGAGGGAGATTTTTATCATTTAGGAGCTTCAGAGAATTCGGTTACAGCATGTTCATCTTCAGAAATATAAATGACAAACTTATCTGGATAACTGTGCCAAGTCTTCACACAGGAAAATGAGCCAAACTTCTCAAAACTCTTTGCAAAATTTTCTGCAATAAATAGCAGGTCTGCTCCTCGATTTCTGTGCTTCCAAAATGCTGTACGGATGCCTCGAAATACGTGCCAACTGCGTCAACAAATTTCTGGGTGCATTAATGGCTGTACGGCTGCCTTGAAAACTGTGCCAAACTTTTCAGAAAAGCCACAACAATCTGTCTCGATTTCTGTGCCAAGAAAGGACTGTACGTAATCTGTATGGTACGGCCTGAGTATGGCTCTGTTCCTCCTCAAAATCTGTGCCAAAGTACGGCTGTACGGACTGATAAAATCCGTACCGTACGGACATAAATAAATGCTGCCTGCTGTATCGATTTCTGTGCACACAAGTGACTGTATGGACCTCAAAATCCGTGTTGTACGGCCTTCTGTATATGCTGAACCTTTGCCTCGATTTTTGTGCTATTATTCTGCCTTGGAATGTGTGCCCTAGCTCTCAGAAATGGCTGCTCTCTTGCTGCTCGAAAATGCTCTCTCTCTTGCTCTCTCAACAATGAACCAACAACCCAACAATGGGTGAGTCCTCCAACCCTAATCGACCTCATGAGGTAGGTGAGGAGTTTTCTAATCCAACGGTTGAGATTGGATTAGATGAGTGGATGAGATTTGGTGTTTCTTCACTCACCCTCACTAAAGTCATAAAGTCACCTTTTAATTTGCATCTCACAAATTAAATGACTAGGGCCCACATTAAGCACTTTCTCACCCCTTAGGCGCCTAGGGATGAGAAACACTTGCCTAGGTACTTTATTTAATTAAAAATTTAACACTCCCTCTTACCGAGGAAAGTGTTACTCACCACTCCAAGCTTGTCCCTGAAAAATACAAACTCGCCTCTGCCCAATGCCTTGGTGAGTATGTCTGCAACCTGCTCCTCTGTAGATATGTACTGTAGCTCCACAGCTCATCTCTGAACATAGTCACGGATGAAGTGATAACGAATCTCGATATGCTTAGACCGGTCATGAAAAACTGGATTCTTTGAGAGTTTAATGCAACTTTGATTATCACAGTAAATCACAGTAGGCCTCAACTGCACACTGAACAATCCCACCAGCATCTTGCGAAGCAAAAGAGCCTCACAACTGGCCTGACTAGCTGTCATATACTCAGCCTCTGTAGAACTCAAAGCCATTGACTTTTGTTTCCGACTGAAGCAAGACACAACTGTTGATCCCAATTCAAAACAACACCCTGAAGTGCTTTTCCTGTCACTGACATATCCTACCCAATCTGAGTCTGTATAGCCAACCAAACGAACTCCATCTCCTCTCTGATAGTCCATACCATAATCTACTGTACCACAAAGATACCTGAGCACATGTTTTGCTGCCACCTAGTGCACTCTCCTAAGATCTACCATGAACTGACTGAGAGTGTTGACAACAAAACAAATATCTGGCCTAGTATTGACCAAATACATCAATGACCCGATCAACTGACAATACAAAGTGGAATCCACCAACTGTGACTCAGAAGCATGAAGCTTCTTCCAGTTGGTAATCATGGGAGTGGTCATGGGCCTGCTATCCCCCATTTGAAATCTGCTCAGAATGTCACACACATACTTCCCCTGTCCCAGGAAGATGTGTCCAGGTTCCTGCCAAACCTCCAATCCCAAAAAGTAATGCATCAATCCAATGTCAGTCATCTCTAACTCTAAAGAAAGTCTCTCCTTGCAGCTGCTGATGAGTCTCTCTGCCCCTGTAATGAAAAGATCATCCACATATAGCAGAAGAATGAGAGGATTCTCTCCAACCACAATGAAGTATAGGTTGGGATCCGCTTCACTCTTCCTAAAACCCAACTGTTGCAAATAGGCATCTATCCTCGAATACCAAGCTCCGGGAGCTTGTTTCAACCCATACAATGCCTTCTTTAGTCGACACACATGAGACTCTCTCCCATGCACCTCAAAGCCTAATGGCTTCTCAATATACACCTCCTCCTCAATAAGACCATTCAGAAATATGGTATTCACATCCATCTGGTGAATCTTCCAACCCATCTCTGCTGCGATGGAGATCACTGCCCTGATCGAACTGTATCTAGCAACTGACGCAAAGGTCTCATCATAGTCGACTCCCTCAACCTGTGAAAACCCCCGAGCCACAAAGAGAGCTTTGTACTTCTCAATGCTGCCATCTGCAACATGCTTTAGTTTATAGAGCCACCTGGAAGTCACCACTGACTTCCCCTCAGG
>SNQJ01S0061463.1:44101-56692 GCA_010110895.2 Picea sitchensis | reverse complement strand
AAGTCGGCTCAGGGTAAAAGTCGCGAAAATCACCGACTTATTCAACACTGAGAAAAACCCTCTAAACAACCTCGAAAATCGTGCCCAACTTGCTTCGATTTCTGTGCCCTCTTCCCCTTGTTGTACGGACTATATGGACTGTACGGATCCGTATAGTACGGCCTCCAACAACAGAAAAATAACCCATCACTAAAACATAAATGTTACCATGGGATTTGGGCCCAATATCCCTTGGGAAATGTGCCCTCTTTGCTGCCCTAATTTTTCTCTCTCAAGCCTACTCGAAAATTCTCTCTCAATCTCCTCTTGTGTCTTGCACACTACCCAATGCATTCTTTTATAAATCTGAAAATGACATTTTACTTCCAAAGTGTCTTTTCACCTTCCCCAACCGTAAATCCAAAGGCCAATATCTAATCTTGGCTTTGCAAGATCAAGGGCCATGATTCATTCCCTCCAAAATAAATCACTTAAAATATTAAAGTACATTTCACTTAATTACATAAGTGCACTTTATGAAATAAAATCACTTTAATATTAGAAGGTATACTTTATTAAAAAAGTCACTTTAATAAAATAACCACTTTATAACAACTTTATAAAACCCATTACAAAGTTAAGTGCCTAGTAGTGTCAACATAAGGTTACATCCGCATACAAGACAAAACATGCGGAGTACCTCCCAAGCTAAAAAGCTATCAGGTATATCCTCTTGCACAAATCTTATTAACAAATTCCTTAAGTTGCGGGCTCTGTAGTACACATATGAAGAGGCTTTGAGTAAGATTAGTGTGACTTGCATACTAGTGTGGTTCTCCCCATACCCTATGATAGAAAACCTTCGAGAGGGATGTAACCTTCTAGAAGAAGAAAGCTCTGAAGAAGATGGAGAAGTCAATGAGGAGGTTACCAATCTCTTGAAGAAGAGCAAGAATTACCTCATGATTTTATTGAAGACAACGGAGAATTGATTGAAGAACGAGAGCATGAAGAGGTGAATCATGAAGAAGATCATCGAGAGGAATAGTGGCTGCCTTGTGAACATGCCGAAGAAGAACATCTTGATGAAACACACCATGTCAAAGACTTAACCCACGAAGAGGTTCCTCATCAAGACAAAGCACTGACATTTTTTTCTCCCCTTGATGAAGTCATCCAAGCCTCCATTCCTCTTGCACGAGAAGAAAAGAACATAGTAAGTTATACTCTTTTCCAAGACTTCGATGATGCTTTATTCTATGATTCGGAAAGTGAAGAAGTGCTAGAGGAACCCTTGGATGTGTTAGACCCTTCATGTTATAATAAAGGTGGTGATGTGATTGAGAATATTGATGAGTTTATACATATTGGGAGATGTAAATTGGATGTGATTTGTCCTAGTGAAGATCCCATTTACGACATTCAAGGTCACTTTCAATTGTTGCCTTTACAACCATATGAGATTACTACTGATTCAGATGTTTGGCAACAAGAAGATGCCATGATTACATATTTGTTCCAACCACCCAAGGATGATTTATTGTGGCATTCTCCTGATGATTTCTAGCCTCTGGGGGGTTGATATGCACTCGTTTGAACACTTGGATATATTCTATGAAGAAGAGCTTCGACCACCACTGTGCTCTAACTTTGATGAGGACATGGTTGGCCTTGTGTAATGTTCCCGACTCAGCTAGTCTAGGAAATACTGCTAAACTGATAAATCCACTGTCTGATCCAATACACTGGGGGTTTCTAGATGCGTTTGAGTTAATTGTTTAACATGCTTGGTGATTTTCGCATGTGTGTTTCATTCAATTAATGTTTAAGTAGAATATACGATGCATATAGAATAAGGAACAAAGACCATCTCATCCATATGTATTATGAGGGAAAAGGAAGGAAATACAATGATATGCTGAAAGCAGGGAAATAATCATCAGCTAGATCTTGTGGATCTTCACTGGAATACAAACAACTAATACAAAATACCCGTGATCAGAAGATGAAGGTAGATCTATGCATGCACGAATAGATCAACAAAAATGCAGTTCCGGAAACTCACGACAATTGCTGCAAACACTGGAAAACTTGCCCTGGTGGCTATACCCGACAGAATCTCCTAGAAACTGTCCCAAACTGGGCGCCCTGGCCTCTAGGTTGCTTCTGATGATTGTCAGACTGAAGATCGGACCCCGGAAGCTCTGGATGTCATCCCGTAGGGGGTTGCGCACCTATTGGGCTCTATGAGTGCGCCCTACTGATTCCACTGTCGGAATCCACTGCTATATATCTTGAAATTTGGGCCCTGGCCAATGTTGTATTGTGTCGGAACGGTTTCCTCGGATCTGATCCAAAATACCCTCTGGAACTCCAAATGTCCCTCCTCAAGAGCTGTGCACTTTCTGACTGTATGATGCGCCCTGAGAGATTGCATCGTCAGAATCTGATGATTGGTGGCTCAAAAGATGCGCCCTGGCTAATTCTCATCTGGGTCGAGAGGAATCTGCAAGATAATCCCTGGTCTCGTGCAACTACACAAAACCCTCTCTAACCCTTGCTCCCTCACTGGCTGAGTTGTGCAATCACTACAAGCTGGATACTCCTGAATAGCACGATGAAATACCTGGATGGTATCTCCGATAGGCTAGGGTGTGTATCTCAACATTGAAACCAATCAAGGTGGTGGTTTCTTCCAGAAATCCACAAAACAACAGAAGGTCGATTCTCTTCCTCTGGAAACTCTCTCAACATCAAATCATAACATAATGAGGAATTAGGTCGAATTCCTCCCTTTATACTCTTCCCGATCTAATTCTCCGTTGATATAACTTAAGCTAGGGACTTTTCCTCTTAAGGTGAGTGAGTATTTAAGTCTCCCCCTTAACACCTTTTTCTTCTATTTTTCCGTTAACTTTAGCTTAAGTGACTTTTCCTATGCTTTTTAGCTTAATTCATCGTTTAGTCACTCATTCACCCCTTATTTCTCCTCTTGTTCCCTGTTTGTCCCTAGCTATAGTCTACGGGAACAAATAGACTACTAAGTCACTCCTTGCTGGCCTACTCTTGGGAATGGGTCATGTAATGTCCCTTTCCAAATAGGAGCACCAGAGAGGAGGCTTAATGGTCTAAACAACCCTGTTAGACTATTGCTAGGGCTAGAAAGGGGTAAACATGGTTACTAGAGGTCATCCCAGTCAAAGATGTTATAATCAGAAAGTGACATTGAGCTAAAAGTGGCTAAAAGTGCTTTTAATCCAACTTGAGCTAAAAATTAAAATTAGAAGTCAACAACAAATTAGGGTTTCGAGCAGCTATAAGAGAAGGTACACCAACCTAATTCATCATTATGCAGATTTTGACTTGTGATTGAGGAGAAAGGCGCATCTCAGGAGAGGTAGCTCAATGGATTCCAGGAGGAATACACCAGTGGATGATTTTGGTGTTGAGAGACACACCCTAGTCAATGGGGAGATCACACAGGTCTTCCATCAGTCTTCAGCAGCAGTTCTATAGGGTTCAACAACAGGGGCGCATTTTTTCAGGGAGAGGGCGCAACTTCTGAGGAGGTTTAGTGGATCGACTTGTCCCATTTAGGGAGAGTTCAGAGATTCCCCTTCGACCCATTTGAGAGGCAGGCCATACGCATCTTTTGCTTGGTTTCTTGTCAGATTCTGATGGGGGAATCATCAGGGATGCATTTTCCGGACATTGGGAGTGCAACACTTGGGGAGAACACATTTAGGGTCCACAAGCGATCATCAGATCAGATCCACGGAAACCCTTCCGACCCATTTCACAGTAAGCTAGGGCGATCAGTTTGAGACACATCTTAGTTGATTCCGACGGTGGAATCACTAGGGCGCAATTTTCTAGTAGTAGAGGGGTGCATTCCCCCAGGGGGATCCATTCAGGTCCAGATACACTAGTAGAGGGGCCAGTCAGTCACTAGGACTAAGAGGGACAACATGGCACACTGCTTGGGATTGTTTCCAAACCGATTCGAGAGATCTATCCACCAAGGCAAACTTTCCGGACTTGCAACAGTTACCACGTGAGCCGCCTTAGCTTGCAGATCATCCATTGATCCCGCAATGTTCATCTATCATCGGGTATTATCATTTTAGTTTGCTTTTTGTCATTGATCTAGCCGAGTGATTTATTTTATTGTCAGCCGCATTCGACATTGTACTTCGGAGATATCATAATATATGATTTATAGTCTTTTGTCTCATTTACCATTTATATACCCAATATATATTCTATAAACAATTAATCTTACACACATTAGCAGAGTTTTCCAGACTAGCCAAGTCAGGAACATTACAGTGGTATCAGAGCTTTAGTCCTGCCAGCCTGTGACTAAAGATGATGAGTGCAGTAGAGGACCCAGGGGCCGTGAGCACGTAGGTGATGGATATGTCACTTACAATAGACGAAAGGATGGAAGACCCAGACCTGATTTTCCCCCTTTTCCTCCCAGATCAGAGGAAGAGGCACAGATAGAGAGAAGGGTAGAGCGTGAGGTTGAGCATGAGGCAAAGAGGATGTTAGGAGACAGATATGAGAGGCGAAAGGGAAGTGGTAAGTCCCCCATGGACCCAGAGGCAGCCTTTATGCAGGTACTCGACAATCTGGTAGTCAGTCAACAGGCCATGACTCAGTCCTTAGCAAAGATGGCTGATAGATTGGCTATAGTAGGCACCCTGGGCACACAAGCCCCACATGCAACACAGGGGAAGTCAGGGGCAGGCAGTAGACCCCAGTCTCCTACTTGCACATACACCTCTTCGAGTAGGATTCCTAGGCCATTGTTCCCTAGTTTCCAGAGGGCACCCCCAACAACAACACAACAACCGATAACATAGAGGCCGCCCACTTAGGCGGAGGACATTGCAGAGTACAGGAGGGAGTATGCAACATTGGGCCGTGTCTTCCATCAGGACATGACCCTGGTTGAGTATTGTGGACTTAGACTCAGGAACCACCCTAGAGAGCCACAGAGAGGAGGACAACAACAACAGCAGGGGAATAACATTGATTTCCTCCGGAAAGTTGGTAAACTCACCATACCTTATTTTGACGGATATTCCAAATGCACTGCCAAAGCTTGGGTACAAAAGCTAGACACATAGTACAAGCTCAACCAAATGACCAAGACAAAGGCTATCAGTTTTGCTACCCTACACTTAGAGGGTGAGACACACGAGTGGTGGCATCATGGATTGGTGACGTTGGGACACAGTCACATCACCTCCTACAGGGAGTTCATAGAGAGACTCATGGACAGGTTTGACAGGAGGGATCCCAAGATCCACTTCAGGGATCTAGCCCAGTTGAGACAAACTGGCACAGCAGAGGCATTCATCACGGAGTTTCAGTGGGTAGCAGCGGCAGTGACAGATATATCAGAGCCTAGGCTAATTATGTTATTCAAAGAGGGACTCACGGAGCCCTTGAGAGGATGGGTGAAGGCATACAAGCCTCACACCTTGCAGGATGCCATCTTACGGACTCAAGATTTGGTAGACTCAGTGCCAAAGACTTAATCCTTTTCCAAAGCCTTTGTACCATAAAAGGACTGAGACAGGAAGCCATTCTAGAGAGAATGGAAGGGCAAGGAGAAGCTGGATGATGAGACGAGGCGAGAGCTTATGAGGAAGAAGCTTTGCTTCAGACAAAGACCCTTGGGTCCCATGCCACAGGTGCATGGGCAAGGGAGAGATTCATTATATTGAGGTGGCAGCAGACAGTGTGGATAGTGAGGAGGAGGATCATGATAGTGGGTCCACTAGCTCAGAGGAGGAGTCAACACAGGTAGAGGAGCAGCCTCCCCGTAGACCACCGACACCAGCAGGGACCCACCCACCGGTAGTTCCACAACCTCCTGAGCAAGCTAACAGACGAAAACTAGCAAAGGGAGGAGCCATAGTGACCCTTTCTGGTGTTCTCAGGTATGATACCCTCCAGATTAGAGGGACTATTCAGGGACAACGGGCAATCTCCCTAATAGATGGTGGCACTGCCTGCAACTTCATTGATGCTTCATTGGTATTGAGACGGGCACTTCAGACAGAGGAGTTTGAGGGGTTTGATGTTGCAGTAGCAGATGGCCATACAGTGGAGTGTCTAGACAAAGTTATGGACTTGGAGATAAAGTTAGGAAACTACATAGTGAGAGACACATTTTATGTGGTTGACCTATCTGACACAGATGTGGTATTGGGAGTCCAGTCGATGATCACCTTTGGCAAAATCACCACCAATTATCAAACCTTGGAGATGGGGTTAAGAGACAGTGACGGGAAGAGGGTTGTTCTAAGAGGCATGCCAACAGGAGCACCCAGGACAGTTTCGGCCAAGAGGATGGAGAGGATATTTAGACATGGGGAGGTAGCATATGCCGGAAAGTGCTTGATCACTACGCGAAAGGATTTAGAGGGTCGAGATCAATATCATACAGAGATCAGGAACTTGTTGGGACAACATTAGTAGGTTTTTGGGTCGATTCTACCAGGGAGACCACCCGATAGGGGTTTTGAGCACACCATTGAGTTGGAGGAGGGGGCGAAACCTATGTTCACACCACCCTATCGTCATCCTAGGAGGTTCAAGGATGAGATAGAGAAAGCAATTAAGGAATTGCTAGTGATGGGACACATCAGACTTCGCAACAGTCCAGTCGCTTCTTTAGTTGTCTTAGTTTTGGAGAAGGATGGTACCATGAGGATGTGCATTGATTACTGGGCCTTTAACAAGAAAACTATCAAGAACCGATATTCTATCCTTTGCATTGGCGAGTTGATGGATGAACTGCATGGAGCAATTTTATTCTCGATGATTGATCTACGCTCTAGGTATCATCAGGTCAACATCCAAGAGCAAGACATAGAGAAGACGACATTTCGGTGTCACTTTGGACATTTCGAGTTTGCCATTTGGGATAACCAAGGCACCAGCTACATTTCAGTCTTGCATGAACCACATATACAAAGATCAGTTGAGGAAACTAGTCTTGGTTTTCTTCGATGACATCTTTGTCTACAGCAAGACATGGCAGGAGCATATGAGGCACTTGGATGAGGTATTGAGCAACATGGAGGCGTAGTCACTATACGCCAAAGAGTCCAAGTGTGATTTCGGTATGACTGAGCTACTTTACTTGGGTCACATCATCAATGCACAGTGGGTATAGGTGCACCAAGAGAAGATCAAGACCATTCTAGATTGGCCAACGCCCAGGAATGTGATAGAGTTGAGGAACTTCTTCGGGTTATGCAACTATTATAGGGGGTTTGTCAAGGGATTTTCTCCACTGGGAGCACCACTGACGGATCTCACCAAGCATGGCGCCTTCGTCTGGACCGATGAGTCGCAGAAAGCCTTTGATCACATGAAGGAAGTCATGGGCACCTGTCAAGTGTTAGCGTTACTAGACTTCACTCCGCCATTTCTATTAGAGTGTGATGCATCCGACGAGGGCATCAGGAAGTTTTGATGCAGGGAGGACACCCCATTGTATTTGAGAGCAGGAAGCTCAGTCAACTCAAGAGGTTGTACTCCATCTATGACAAGGAGATGCTGGAAATTATGCATGCCTTGACCAAATTCAGACAATATTTGGTGGGCAGCAAATTCGTGGTCAAAACAGATCACAACAGCTTGAAGTATTTCCTTGAGTAGAAGGACCTCAATGAGTGCCAACAAAAATGGGTGACAAAGGTACAAGCATTCGACTTCGACATAGAGTACGTCAAGGGGAAGAAGAACATTGTGGCTGATTCACTATCTAGGAGACTTGCGACATGTTCTTTGGTGGAGATTTCAGCGGATTGGAAATCCCACTTGTTAGTGGAATATTCCAAGAACCAGTTCGCTTGCGAGATTATGGATGGACAGATTTAGGATGACAGGTACAAGGTCATTGACGATGTCATATTCTACAAGGCCATAGTCTACTTGGTACTAGATTCAGGGCTCAAGAAGACGATCATTGCATCAATTCATGATTCACCACTAGTAGGCCATCAGGGGTTTTTCAAAACCTACATGCAGATCAGGGAGAGGTCCTCATGGAAGGGCCTCAAGCAGGACGTTATGTGATACATCAGTGAGTGTGTGACTTGCCAGCTGAACAAGTCAGAGCATACGCTTCTAGTAGGGCTACTTCAGCCACTTCGCATTCCAGAGCAGAAATGGGAGAGCATATCGATGGATTTCATCATAGGCCTACCGAAGGTCCAGGGTAAGGACTGTATCTATGTAGTGGTCGACAGATTGACCAAGTTTGCTCACTTCAATGCCATACCGACAGAGTACAATGTAGTTTAGGTAGCCGAGTTATTCTTCAGAGAGGTCTGCAGACTTCATGGGTTGTCGAGGAACATTATCAGTGACAAGGAGAGTCGGTTTATTGGGACATTTTGGAGGGAGTTGTTTATATTGGTGGGGATCGAGAGCATTGTTCCAACACCACTTTCCACATGTCCATTGGTATTACACCCTTCCGAGCATTATATGTGTATGATGCTCCCACTTTGATAGACTTGGTTTTCGGGGAGAGCATAGCTCCCAAGGCCAAGGATTGTATCACAGAGAGTCAGGAGACTTTCAAATTGCTAAAAGAGAACTTGCAGACATCTCATAATTGATAGAAGATGAGTGCGGACAGACACAGGATAGAGCGCAACTTTGAGGTTGGGGGTTTGGGTTCCTTGAGACTCCAACCTTACAAACAATCATCTTTGAAGAAGAGTGGGGCCGAGAAGCTCAAGCCTAGATTTTATGGACCTTACGAGATCATGCTCCGGGTAGGCGAGGTTGCCTATGAACTAGAGCTTCTAGAGGGGAGAAAGATTCATAACGTGTTCCATGTATCTTGCCTCAAGAAGACTGTGGGACAATTCATCAATACATCAGAGGAGCTTCCCCCATTGGATGAGGAGGGACAATTGGAGTTGGTTCCGGAGGATGTACTGGAGTTCCGAGAGAGGAAACTGAGGACCAGGGTCATCAAATAGTGTTTGATCAGATGGAAAGGGCTTCCGGTAGATGATGCTACTTGGGAGAGCGAGCAGGTGTTGCAACACCTTGGATTGGTATTGCTTGAGGACAAGCAATTTCGTGAAGGGAGGACTGTAATGCCCCTTTCCAAATAGGAGCTCCAGAGAGGAGGCTTAATGGTCTAAACAATCCCGTTAGACTATAGCTAGGGCCAGGAAGGGGTAAAAAGGGTTACTAGAGGTCATCCCAGTCAATGGTGTTATAATCGAAAAGTGACATTGAGCTAAAAGCGCTTTTCATCCAACTTGAGTTAAAAATAGAACAAATGAGCTAAAATTAGAAGTGAACAACGAATTAGGGTTTCGGGCAGCTATAAGAGAAGGTACAATGACCTAATTCATCATTATGCAGATTTTGACTTGTCATTGAGGAGAAAGGTGCATCTCAGGAGAGGTAGCTCAATGGATTCCAGGAGGAATACACCAGTGGCTGATTTCGGTGTTGAGAGACACCCCCCTAGTCACCGGGGGGGATCACACAGGTCTTCCATCAGTCTTCAACAACAGTTCTACCGGGTTCAGCAGCAGGGGCGCATTTGTTCAGGGAGAGGGCACAACTTCTAAGGAGGTTTAGTGGATCGACTTGTCCCATTTAGGGAGAGTTCAAAGATTCCCCTTCGACCCATTTGAGAGGCAGGCCATACGCATCTTTTTCCTGGTTTCTTGTCAAATTCTGACGGGGGAATCATCAGGGACGCATTTTCCGGACATTGGGACTGTGACACTTGGGGAGGACACATTCGGGGTTCTTGAGTGATTATCTGATCAGATTCAGGGAAACCCTTTTGACCCATTTCACAGTAGGCCAGGGTGATCAGTTTGAGACACATCTCAGCCAATTCCAACGGTGGAATCACTAGGGCACAATTTTTCAGTAGTAAAGGGGCGCATTCCCCCACAGGGATCCATCCGGGTCCAGAAACACTAGCAGAGGGGTTGGTCATTCACTAGGACTGAGAGGGACAATAGGGCGCACTGTTTAGGATAGTTTCCAAACCGATCCGAGAGATCTAGCCACCAGGGCAAACTTTCCGGACTTGCAGTAGTTACCGCGTGGATTGTCATAGCTTGCAGATCATCCATTGATCCCGCAGTGTTCATCTATCATCGAGTATTATCATTTTAGTTTGCTTATTGTATTCCGGCTAAGATCCTTTTGTCAGTGATCTAGCCGAGTGATTTATTTTATTGTCAGCCGCATTCGGCATTGTACTCCGGAGATATCATAATATATGATTTATAGTCTTTTGTCTCATTTACCATTTGTATACTCAATATATATGTTGTAAACAATTAATCATACACACACATTAGCAGAGTTTCCCAGACTAGCCAAGTCAGGAACATTAGAGGACGTCACAGTCCTCCCTTCCCGAGATTGCTTGTCCTCAAGCAACATCAATCCTGGGTGCTGAAATATATGCTCTCCCTCCCATGTGGCATCCTCCACTGGAAGTCCCTTCCATCTAACCAAGCACTCCCTGATGACCCTGCTCCTCATTCTTTGCTCTCTCTACTCGAGCACCTCCTCCAGCACTAGCTCCAACTGCCCCTCCTCATCCAATGGGGGAAGCTGCTCTGATGTGTTGATGAATTGTCCCACAACCTTTTTGAGGCAAGATACGTGGAACATGTTATGAATCTTGCTCCCCTCTGGAATCTCTACCTCATAAGCAACCTCGCCTACTCGGCGCATGATTCTGTAAGGTCCATAAAATCTGGGCTTGAGCTTCTCGGCCCGACTCTTCTGCAGAGATGACTGTTTGTAAGATTGGAGTCTTAAGAAAACCAAATCCCCAACCTCAAAGATGTGCTCTATCCTGTGCCTGTCCACACTCATCTTCTGTCGATTCTATACTGTCTGCAGGTTCTCTTTTAGTAACTTGAGAATCTCCTGACTCTCGGTGATCCAATCCTTGGCTTTGGGGGCCCTTCTCTCCCTGAAAACCATGTCTACCAAAGTGGGAGCATCATAACCGTACAATGCTCGGAAGGGTGTCATGCCAATGGACATGTGGAAAGTGGTGTTGTAGCAATGCTCTCCTAGATGTAGCCACCTAACCCATGTTCACTGCCGTCCACCCACATAGTTCCTCAAATACCTCTCAACCCACTTGTTGATGATCTCGGTCTACCCATCTGTTTGAGTGTGATAGCTGGTGCTGGCTGTGAACTCTGTCCCCACCAATCTAAACAACTCCCTCCATAATGTCCCAATAAACCAACTGTCCCTGTCACTGATGATGTCCCTCGGCAACCCATGAAGTCTGATGACCTCTCTGAAGAATAACTTGGCTACCTGAACTGCGCTGTACTCTGTTGGTATGGCATAGAAGTGAGAAAACTTGGTCAATCTACCGACCACTACATAGATGCAGCCATTACCCTAGACCTTGGGTAGGCCTGTGAAGTCCATTGATATGCTCTCTCATTTCTGCTCCGGAATGGGAAGTGGCTGAAGTAGCCCTGGTGGAAGCGTATGCTCTGACTTGTTCTGCTAACAAGTCACACACTCACTGATGTACCTCATAAGGTCTTGTTTGAGGCCCATCCATGAGAACCTCCTTCTGATCGGCCTGCAGATTTTGGAAAACCCCTAATGGCCTTCTAGTGGTGAATCATGAATTGCTGCTAGGATCTTCTTCTTGAGTCCTGAATCTGGTACTAATTAGACTCTGTCCTTGTAGAATATGACATCGTCAATGACCCTGTACTTGTCATCTTGAACATGTCCATCCAAAACCTCACAAGTGAACTTGCCTTGGAATATTCCACTAACAAGTGGGATTTCCAATCCGCTGAAATCTCCATCAATGAACATGCCATCGGTCTCCTAGATAGCGCATCGGCCACAATGTTCTTCTTCCCCTTGACATACTCTATGTCGAAGTCGAAGGCCTGCACCCTCGTCACCCATTTCTGGTGGTGCTCACTGTGATCCTTTTGCTCAAGGAAATACTTTAAGCTGTTGTGATTTGTTTTGACTACGAATTTGCGGCCCACCAAATATTGTCTGAATTTGGTCAAGGCATGCATGATTGCCAGCATTTCCTTGTCATAAATGGAATACAGCCTCTCGGGTTGACTGAGCTTCCTGCTCTTGAACACAATGGGGTGTCCTCCCTGCATCAAAACTGCCCCGATACCCTCACCAGACGCATCACACTCTAATACAAACGATAAAGTGAAGTCTGGTAATGCTAACATTGGACATGTGCCCATGACTTCCTTCATATGATCAAAGGCTTTCTGTGACGCATCGGTCCAGATGAAAGCCCCATGTCGGGTGAGATCTGTAAGTGGTGCTCCAAGCTGAGAAAAACCCCTGACAAACCGCCTGTAATAGCTGCATAGCCCAAAGAAGCTCCTCAATTCTTTCACATTCTTGGGCATTGTCCAATCCATAATGGCCCTGATCTTCTCCTGGTGCACTTGTACCCCCTTGTGCACTGATCAGTGTTGCCAGAGTGTGGGAGCGAAGCGGGAGCAGGAGCGGGAAGCAGGAGTGTGGGAGCGCATTTTTCAAAAAATGGTCGGGAGCGAAGCGTCT